>VXAX01003853.1:124377-236162 GCA_013399835.1 Leptocoma aspasia
TGCTCTCCCCCCCCCCCCCCCCAGTAATATACAGTAATATATAGAATCTGGAGCTATAAGGGACTGAAAAGATCACATAGTAAATTCTGCTCGAAATACATATAGGAAAGTAATTTTTTTTTCCTGAGAATTTGTTGAATGGAAAACAGAGTTATTGGCTTGCTTGGAGCCTGGAATGAAGAGTAAAGGCACACCATGACATATGGTAGCTCATATGCCATGATGATGTATGCACACTCTATGTTGACTGCAGAGATGATTTTCCTTTTGATCTGGGTTTTTGGCACACCTGATAACATGGCAAGCCCTGTGCCTTTGTGGTGTTATGTTGGAACTGATATCTGACAACTCAGGTAGCAGATACTAGACTCTTACTGGTGCAAAAGTATGGAAGTGGGTTGGAATTAGATGATCTTTAAGGTCCCTTCCTATCGAGGCTGTGATTTTAATCTGAACTGTTTAGAATAAACCACAGCAAGAATGAATTGAAAATATTCACACCTCAACCAGGCAACTGAAAGGTGCCCTCATTAGCCCATCCTCACCTGTAACATAATCGTGAAATCTTTGTTCATATAATAAACAGTAAAATTATGTCACTCTGGTAGCAAAAATCCCCAAACCAAATGAGGGGCAGTTGGAGAAGTTGCTTGGTCTCTCTCTCTTTCTTATGAGTTGTTTTCTCTCTCCCCAGTCCCCAGCTCCCTCTGCCCTGGCCTTAAATATTGAAAGACCACAGTGAGATCTTCCTGGAGCCTTATCTTCTCCAGGTTATCTTCACAGGAGAGGTGCTCCAGCACTCTGACCCCTTCTGTGGCTCTCCTCTAGCAGCTTCTGTCCTTGTTGTGCTGGGACCCCAGAGCTGGAGGCAGCACTGCAGGCGGGTCTCAGCCGAGCAGAGCAGAGCAGGGGGCAGAGTCCCCTCCCTGCCTCTGCTGCACGTGCTGCCCAGGACACGTTTGGCTCTCTGGGCTGTGAGTGGACATTGCCAGCTCATCTGGAATCTTTTTTACCAACATGCCCAAGTCCTCCTCCACAAGGCTGCTTTTGAGCCATTCATTCCACATTCTCTGCTGATCCCAGGGATTTGCCTGGCCCAGGTGCAGTGAACAGTCTTTGTATACTTATTTTATGGCAGCTTTAAGCTCTTCTGCCTAATCCTTTTCCTTATTTCTCTGTATATTGAAAGAGGATGTATTGAACCACACTTTGAACATAACCAAGCTTCTTATACCTTCTGAACTTTATTCCTTTCAGTTTTATTATTGAGCAAGATGCTATTTCTTTTTGTTATGGAAGAATGAGACACAATGTTCATGTCTTCCACAACACAGGTTTGTTTTCTTTTCCCATCACTTACCTGCAAGTGCTTTGTTCACTGAAGTAAGAAAAAAATTGATATTGAGAGAAGTTCAACACCATGTTAAATCAGTCTAATGAGTTTCTCAGTTGTTCAGATCTGAAAATAGGACTTACTCAATGTATAATTCTCACCAGTGAAAAAATATAATGTATTTTGTTGTACTATTCTTATTATTTTTTCATACAGCTCTTGTTACTTTTACAGTGATTCTTCTGCTGTAGTCTCTGTTTTTGCAAGCATGACTTGGCATTCTCATTCAAAGATAAAGCATTGAGAGAAATGATGTTTTATATAAAATTTGTATTTTTTTAAATGTGCGATATTATTTGTAAAGTACAGTATAAATAGTATGTTGTATGTATATACTCAGAGATAATTTTCATTTCTGAAAAATGGTCTTTAAGTATAGGTATTAAAACAAATCTCCAGGCTAAAATATTCTGAGAATTTTGCACATCAATTTATTTAAGGTTGTGATTTTTTCTTAGCCCAGCAAGATTAACTATTTATTTTAAGAGACCCAACATCAAACACTATATGTAGTAATTATTTGCTGTATGCTGGTTCATCGAATTTTACTGCTGGGGGAAATGACTTTTATGTGAGGATAATTTAAAATCTGAATTATGAGCTGAAACTCACAGTGTTTTTTGAGATACATTAGCAGTTTTCAGCATCTTTCAGCTCTGTCATAAATTAAGCAAAACTGTCCTTCCTTAGGTGTAACTGCACAATCTTAATACTTGTCAACAATGGTGGGAATTACTTGTGAAGAAGAATAGAAAACTACATAAAGTCACATTAAGGAAATATGGTGGTCAGGAGCACGGATCTGCTTTGGGGGATGGAAGTTCAAAGGAGATTTTGTTCGAAGCTGTTTTTTTTGAGTATTTATGTTCTTTTCAAGAAAAGCACATTAAAAAAAAAGCACTTGAACAGCAATATTGTTATGAACAGAGTTCAGGTGATTAGGTTAAGATTCATCCCTTTCTCCTTTCTTAGACAAAGCCTTGATTACGTTAGGTTTCTTTTGAATGATTAACTGCAATTGTAGTTAATATAGGTGATTCCTGTAGCCACTTCAAGTGGGTAAGGTGATTTTTAACATTATTAGTTGGAAAATGGTTGCAAAATGTGGTGGTCTATTTTGGTGGTTTTTTTTCTTTTCTGTTGAAAACATTTGCTTTTCCGGTATTTATTTATAAAAAGGGGAATTAAGCTATCTATTGGTAATAGAAATGTCCAGATTTGGAATATTGCTTTTATTTTTTTCTCCTTTTAGTTCTGAAAATAGCATATTAAATTCAAAAAGTGGTGCACTGTCTGAAGATTCAAACACAGAGACTAGCCGTAAGTACCTGTGCAATACCTCATGTCTTACTACAGTAGAAATTAGATTATCTACAGAAGCAAGATTTTGACATCTAAGTATGTTCAATAAATATTATTCATGGATGTGCTCAGTAACTATTATTTGTAGTTTTCATAAAATATTGGCCTTAAATTGTGCATCACAGTCAAAAATCCGGCCTGGAGAAGAGAAGGTTCCAGTGAACTTGTGGTTTTCCAGTGCTTGGAGGAGTTACAAGAGAGCTGAAGAGGGACTTTTTACAAGGGTGTGTAGGGATAGAACAAGTGGTGATGTCTTTAAACTGAAGGAAGGCAGGTTTAGATTAGGTATGAGGAAGAAATTCTTACTGTGAGGGTGGTGAGGCACTGGAACAGGTTACTCAGAGAAGTTGTGGGTGTCCCATCCCTGTTCTATCTATTTGGCCAGAGTTTGGCATATTTTTCCAATGTGATCTCACAAATTTCTGTTGTTTTCACTTTCACATATATTCTTAGGTCTGCTGTCCTGCCTAGAAAACCAGCCAGCAGAGCCTGAAGGTCAGTGTCAAAATGTGCTTAGCAGATGAAAAGCACACAGTGAGGAAGTCAGACTCTGCCACATTCAATCCTAATATTCTTTCACAGCATAATGCTTTTGTGAAAGCAGTGAAAAAAACCCAGTGTTGCCAGTATTTAGGTTTTGCCTGTTCTAGAGGATTTCAGACATAGTTGCTTAGAGTGAGTCTCTGAGAGTGAGATTCTTTTTTCAAATAGCAGTAAATTATACTTTTCCTTCTGATGTGAGTAGACATTTTCTTAGAGGCTGTACCGCCTTAAGGAATATTTAATGGTGAGAACAATGTGTTTTCCCCAGTTTTGTTTCAGTGTACAGAATAAGAACACAGGTAATTAGCAAAATTTATTTAAATAATACAGCATGCAGTATTGCAGCACATCTACACAACTCTAACTGTATATACTGATTACTGATTACATGTGTGCCTTAAATACTGATTGCTACAGGAGGCTGTAGACAGTATCCTTTTTATTTTAAACTCATGCAACTACTTTATTTTACAGCCTGTGCTGTTGTATCTAAACATCCACTTAAATTTATTTTAACAGCTGATCAGTCTGGCCTCCTGCATGAGTTCTTCAGTCCAATGGAAAAACTGTTCTTGAAAGGGAAAGGTTCTGCAGCCTTAGATATTCACTTCCTTCCCTTTCATCAGGAAAAGCGTTACTGCACTGTCATTATGATTAATGAAAAGGTAAGAATAAAGTGTGTGTTCTGTGTTTATCATGTGAGGTAAGAATCAGGACTTTTGCCAGTTGTGCTTGAATAGGGTAAATGAGAGCAGTACTGTGAAAAGGGACTTGGGGGTCCTGATCAAGGACAACTGTTTACTGTCCTTTTACACATAATTGGAATTATAGGAAATTCTGCAGGCAACTTTTCACTTTAAAACCACTAAGTAATAAAAAGTAATACTGCAAGGAATGTTATTTTGGTGGTTTTTCTAGGCATCTGAGCTTCAGAAAAGAGAAGAAATTTAAATAATTTGTCTTGACGTGGATGCAAGAATAATGCATAGGCAGGGAATGGATAAAGACTTTACTGTTCTGTACTTCTCCATGTATTCATCACTGTATTTAGGGTATGCTGTCAAAGTAGAATAATAATTTTCCTTGCTGTCTCTTTTTAAATTTTTCTCTCAATCAGAGTTTCATTCAGGAAAGACTGTACATGAATACTGACTCCACAACCTTTCAGTCTCTCTTGACTCATGTAGCCTGGGTTTTGCCCTATATAATTAATTGAAATTCAATCAAATTACCAAGATCTGATTTTGATCAAATTTCAGAACCAAAACCCTTGCAATCCTGCTTTTGATGTTCCTGTAATCCTTTATCTCAGTGGTCACAAACTTATTTCTCTGTCTTTAGTCCATCTTTTCACCTCCTTAACCTGTCTGATGTATTTTGTCTTTGGCTGTCAATGTTTTTCAAAACCCTGTTGTTTCTATAATCTTCTTTTATGTGTGGGTGATCTCAAGGCTTGCATTCTGCTTCTTACTTTCATAACAATGCCTCTGTGTTTCAGCTTCCCCTCTGTGCAATTACATGCCTCTGCCTTTCTCTCTGCCATGTTTTGATGATTTGTAACAATGCATCTAAAACTAAATGACTTTTTCTCCTGCACATTGTCAGCTTCCATATTTTTACCTTCTATAGAACGTGGAACTTCTGCTAGTGTCTGATATTTGTGGGTTTGATAGGATTTTTTATTGCTTAAACGTGACTTTGGCTATGCCACTTGGCCAGCTTAATTTTTTATCTTGCTCATAAAGGAAAATAAGACTGATACAATGATGCCCAAGCCTGTGTTTCTGACTCTGTCCAGTATTTTAAAATACTGGCTATTTTTTTTTTAAACAAACCATATGACTGGATGTCTTAAAGAGTGTGCAGTTCTCTTGATTTTCTTGAAAATTAGCAGAGATAGAAGAGGGATTTTCTGTTGAATATACATTGAAATAGTGAGCTCACACCTTATTGACAGCAGGGAATCACCCACAAAGAGGATTTATTCATGTCCCCGTGTCAGAGGTTAGCAATCTTTGTGGATGTTCAGTGGAAAATCAATCCAGTGCTCAGCATCATTCAAAGAGAGAAATTACTAGGGAAGAAATACACATCAACAGCAGTACATTCGTAAAGAAATTTTAGGTCCATCAGTTTAATTCAGTGAAATATCTAGATGCAGCCTCTAGACAAGGAAGAACCTTGCCTACTGCTGTCTGGGAGTAAATCTGAGAAGAATCTCCTTTTACCTGTTATGATTTTATACCCTTTAAATCTCTGTTATGGACAATTTACCTGTTGTGTCTTTATTAGAAGCAGAAGTACACATCCTGGCTGAGAAGAGTAGGCTCATGCTACACAAGGAATAGAGCCTGAAAGCTAAATAATATAGTGAAGAGAGGGGAAATTTAGACATGTTAAGGAAAGAGTGTTAATCTGAGAGATGTGGTCAGAGCTCTAGGATGGTCATAGCTCAGGTGGAAAGGGAAAAGTACATTTCTGACAGCCCCAGTGCTGCCTCCAGTGGCGATGTAGAAATAAATTTGGACACCTAGCTAGTGCCACTAGACACAGCTATTAGTCACTGTTCTTAACAAAGGTTTAGTTGACCTTTTCACAGCAGGAAGCATTAATGCCTCAGAGAAGCTGCTGTTAAGTCCTGTATGGTAACTTTTTCTAGAACACCTGGTCCTTCCAGCTTAGCTGACTAGGTGTGATGGATTTAAAGGCTCCTCAAAGTGCAAAATATTTGATATGCAGAACCTCAGGTTAGAAAAATTAGCTCCATCTACTTAATTACATGATTTGTAAGGAATTGTATTAAATCTCCTAGGGAAAGATGGGGCTGTATAGTAATGGCACAGGAAAAATTTGGCTTTCTTAAATATTTTGTATATGGCTGTAATATTTCAATCATACCATTATCTAACTGACAAAGAAGTGCAGACACCATGCTGTAGGATGATCAAATGACTTCACACAATGAGGAGTCTTGTATGATTCAAATACGGACTTGTGCTGTATATAAAATCTAATAAATAATTTAATTTAGCATTTCTGTGATTTTTCCTGCCCTTTTTGACAAATAGACCAAAACAGTAATCAGAGTAGGTCTGCTCCTTCATTACAGTCAGTGAAGAAGGGATTGAGATTTAAATCACTGGACTTGAATCTGATTGGGAATCCTATCCTTTACTGCAGCAGCTATATATCTGTAATAACAGCAAGAGGATGCACTGATTCAAGGCTTCTGGCCTCAAGGATGTTCTTTATTTTGAAATAATTTTTGTGTTAACTTTTCTAAGGTTTGAAATGACAGTACAAGCCATTTAGCACATTTCTCAAGAATTTGTTTCAGTGTTTCATTGTTCTTTAAGAAAAATTGAACCAGACATTTTTCAGATTTTTAGCATAGATCTTTTCATAGAATATATTATATATTATTAAAAATAACTGCATTGCCTTTTTTAATATATCTTTTTTTCCAGGAGGTAATTTGAATGTGAATAACATGGAATTTTTAATGATAATAATATATTAATTCATAGTTTAAGAGTGTCAGTCCAGACTTTTACAGCTAAGTGTCTAGTATAAAAGTAAATTCATTATTGAAAGAACACTTTGCTATCTATTGCTCTTACTTACTGGCTTGCATGGGTAACTACAAACTCCTAGTAACCCTACATTCTTTTGAAGCATCAGATAGCAATGGGATTGGATAGAAAGTTCAACAGCTCTTTTATTAACTATTTTCATTAGCAGTAAACCATGCACAATGTTAATGCTGTCATGTTTGCAGCTGATGGAAAATGGAAATATAATGCAAGCTAAACTCTAAAGTTCAGTGAAATACCCATTCTGTTTCAAAGCATCAGGAAAAAAGCTCAGTGGAAAGAAAACAGGATTTGCATTCTGTGGACATCAAAACCCCAGAATTCTGCAAAGCAAAGAGGAAATTGGGGAATTTTGTTCCTTCCTATAAGCTTATTGATTTCAGCAAGGACAGGAAAAGTAGCTGATAAGAGAATGGCATCCCAGCAACCAACACCTTCATAAAATTAGTTGTGTGTGCTGTGAGCTTGTTAAGGGCCCTTATGGAGCCAAATCACTGTGTCAAACAGGAATAATTCCTGTTTAAATTGGTTCCCAGGAGTGGCTGTTTGTGTGTGAGAATCCAATTTTGCTGGAGGTTTCTTTAATCCTTCTCAAGGAAGATTTGTGTGAGCTCTTGAATTAAGGAAGGGGAGAAAATGCCACCAAAGTTGAATAGCTTTCCTTCTGCTGGGTCAGAAATATAATTGCAGTGTTTTCAGCCTTAACATAAATATCTGATGAAACTGCAAATGAAGGCAAAGGAAAAACCAGGGTTTTCTTATGCTATTGAGCAGTATTAAAAGGAAAACATCGTGTTGGTTGGCAGATGGACTAAATTATATAAATAAATTATTTCCTTCATATCTGGAATGAAGAATAAAAGACAGAATACATGTTTTTAGGGCAGAGTTTTACAGAATATGGTTTATGGAAATAAGGAGAGACTGAATGTGCAAATTATGTCAGTTGTTGCAGAGGCATTGAATTCTTTATCTTCCAATCAGTAGAATCTAAAATTGTCTGAAAAAATTTTGTGATAAACACAAAGAAATTATCAAAGCAATATATCAGTATATATGTTAAATCTCCTGCCTAGTTCAGAGAGGTGTGTGGTACTTAACTTAGATATCTTTTTACTTTGGGCCATTCTGGTTGTGGACTGTAGTTTGGAGTACTTTCAGTGAATTTTCTTTTCTTCAAATATGCTTTTCTGTCTTTCATTTGCACCTTATTTTTTTCATTCCATCTATAATTCAGACTGTTATTTCTCTGCTAGTTGTTGTCCTTTCCTCTATGAAAAATTACTGTCTTTCTTTGTTCTAGGTCATGTTTATATTTACTTTCAAGCTTCTATAAATTTTCCAATTTTTAATGAAATAATTAAGATTTACTAACTTTATTTTTTAAAGGAGAATTTGTACATGCTGCTGACCTGCCTTGACTTCAATTTTTTTTTTTTTTGCTTTCTAGAGAAACATTTCTGGCTCAAAACTATTGTAAATATTTAAAAAAAAAATCCAAATGGTGAAGAGCAATGAAGGTTGCTCATGAATATGTTTAATTATATGTAACTGTAGTAGATAGTTAGAATTAAATTTTTTTGCTGTATTTATAGGTCAGGGTACCCTTATTCAGTTAAAGTATATGAGGAGTTTGAAAGGATTACACTTTTTGAAATGTCTTGACTTTTCAAGTTTAATGTTATCAATTAAAAAGTTACTTTATTATCACAGCTTGATGACTTGAAATAATAATTTTCTTATATTTAGGCATAATTTAAAAAACCAGTTCTCCTATCTTTGCTGTTAGTTATAATACTTTGCCTTCTGTTGTGCATGAGTTGCTCTCTGAAGTGTGTGCATGTGTGTCCTTGTGTTTCAGATTGGAGACTTTGTATACCTGATCGAGGGAACAGGTGATTTACCTTTGCCTTCAGAATTGCCTGCACTGGATAGTCCAAATGTTTTGTATGCTACCAATACCTCAGAAGGTACAGAATAGAAGGAAGAAGAGTAAAATAGAGCAGATAATTTTTTTTTTTTGTAAATATAATTTTATTCCTATAAATTTTTTCTTAGAATTAACTAAATACATGTGGTAAAAAAAAAAGAAGTTGTTTATAGTGAAGTGTAAAGAATACATTATAATGAATATATGCAATATTTCTTCTGTTTTCCAGTCTGTTCTCTTCAGAGCATCAGCTGGTTGTTGGTGGTCTTTTTCTTGTAGTGTTTTCAACATAGTCCACATAAATATTTTTTCATAATTTTTCTTATTTTCTTCTGAATATAGGTTGCTAGCCATATGAACCAGGACAAATCATCTTTATCTAGAATTTTTCTAGCTTTGAAACACGAGTTTCGTGTGCAGTGATGTGATTTGACAGATATTCCAATGTTTTTGTCTTCAAACAGCCAGGGATTAACTCCTTATTTCAGAAACTGTAGCTGCTACTTGAAATAATTTCTGGTGGTTTCTTTTAGAGGGGATGTAATATCATCTAGAGGGGAAAATCGTGGCTGTGTTGTGTAGGTAGCAGAAAGACTTTGGTAAACTTTTAATACTGTCATAATAGTAGTAACACTAAAGTCTGGGATTTTTTATTAGCTAATTTTTTAGCTATTTCTTAGCCCTACTAGCTAAATTTTGGGTTACATTTCAGTCTGGTAATTTTTACTTCCCTATTATGTTGAAAAATAAAGTATTATAGGTAATAAATGACAAGTACTAGATTAATAGCGTGGAACTAAACATTGAAGGAAATTTGTATTCTTATTTTCTTCGGAGATAGAAATTTTAAATACTCTCTGCAGGTCCACCAGCTGATAAATGTGGTGTGTGGTTTTGTTTTGCTCTTTCATTTCTTTGTGGTTTTCAACAGATGCAAGCACAGTACAGCCAGTTTTATATTTGAAATGCGGACTTGGTCAGACTCTGGTGGAAAATCTGAGGATTCCATTGATCAATGAGTCAAGAGAGAGGGCCCTGGCTCTGGCTGCACAGCAGCAGATGTCAGCTGTTGAGTATGAGAGGAGATTGATGACTGGGACTCTGCAGGGCAGCAGCGTTCGAGTCGCAACTGCGTTGTTGGGGCTGTCCAGGGTAGAGGTGAGAAAACACAATTATCTGGTGCTGCAATTAAATGTAGTTGTCCTTGATTTGTAGGACTGAATTGTTTTTATGTTTCAGGAAATAGTGTAAAGTTATAGTTTTTTCACACGTCTGTAATATGACAGTTACTAATCGCAATTCCCCCTCAGACACTGCAATATTTTACATGTGCATTCTGAAGCTGCTTTGTCACCCCATGCTATTATGATGTCCTTCCTTAAAGAAAACTTGACTGCAGTTAAGAAAAGTACTAACATTTTACTTTACTTCTGAAAAATATCTGTTGATTAAAAAAGCTTTTATATTCTATGTAATAGGTATATGTATTAGTAACCTTCATTATGCATATTTTTGTAAGAAATGGATTTTTTTTCCCAAACCAATAGACCTTGAGAATAAATGAAGGAGACTTCTCTTTGTCTTGCAATCAATGCAAAATAGTTTTGAAAAGCCACAAGTTTTTCCAATAAGATGTAGCTCCCCTTTTATGCATCATTCCAACCTATTCATATTTGCCTAAGATTTCAACATCTAGAAACAAAAAGTCCTCCCAAGGTAGTCCATTAAACAATCAGTTATTCCTTGTGAATAAATTTGTAATAGTTATATTGCCAAATAAACAGGGCTTTTCCTCATGAAGAATTCAAGTATAGTCTTCTGAGGATGATAGCCACACTCTGGGTTTTAATTTCCCTTGTGCCCTGATGGTACCTGCCCTCAGACCAATTGCTGAGCAGCAGTGTAATTCCAGCTTTCCAGTTAGACACTTCCCCAAATAAGAGGAAAAGAATTTTCCCTTGTGATTTATGTTGTTAAATTTATGCCTTTTGTTTGAAAAGTAATAGAAAACAAATAAAATGAGGGAAAATTGCATCATAACTTTAATCTGTTGTGCATTTGGAGTGGGACAACATTTGTAATCGTGTCATCTAGACTCAAGTAGTCTCCTTTGGGGTTATGGCTAATCCACTGCTGTGGTAACATTTTATTCAGTTTTCATAATTCAAGTCCCTTAATATCACAGTAACTGAGCAAATACTTGATGAAAAGACTAACTACTCTGAAGCTGGGGATGGGATCAAGACTGAACACATTAGGAACACTCCTTGCACCACTAGACATGCAATATTCTAAATTAGAGTATTGCACTAGATACAATATTCTAAAACCACACGTATCGTGGAAGACTGGAGGATAATTAGCTTAATTACCTTATAAAACACATAATGGGGGATACTATCACTGAATGAATTATCATGTGAGAAATGAAACTAATTTGCAGAAAGAAGTATTTTGTTCCACGTACACAAAGTCTTCTACTTGCTTTTGACAAATACAGGGAGAAGCTCTGCTACTGGCATAGAGAAGAGCTTGCACATTAAAAATACCTCAATAGCCACTATACAGGATAAATTATGTAACATATTCCTAAAACCTTTATGTAATAAATTCTTGCTAACTATCTGTTTAAAGGTGACAACAGAGAAATTCTGATTGCATTAAATGGAGAAACCTTTTTTGAGGGGGGTTGGTGTTTTGCAGTGAAAATTGGAGCTGAAGTATGGTTTTAAGTGGTCTAAATTCACCCCTTTCCCCACAAAAAAAGGCAAAAAAAGAAAAAAAATCCAATCTAAAGCATCGATGAATGTTCAATGTTCAGTTCGATGAATTATTTAGGCTCATAAAATCCTTTGGGGCACATATTATAGGTTAGAGATAAACCCAGAATCTTTGGAAATCTGTTGTTCTCTTTTGGATTTCTATTCCACCTTACTACTTGCTTCCTGCAAGTAGAATCATGTTAGACAGTAGATGGAAATAGAAGGGAAAATACCCTTACATTAGTACTACTTGGTCCATTTTTTACCTGTCAAATTGTAGAATAAATAACCAAAAAATTTCAGGATTTCCAGTCTCTCTAAACTGTAAATTTTAGTCATGTTTACTTAAGTCACATAGAAAACAGTAATAAAGGTGGGCTGTGTTTTTGGACTCAAACTGGATATGTCACTTGTACCAATGTCTTTTATATTACATCACATATATTTTGATATGGAATTAAGGGAGATGGCAAACACGATTGATTACAGGGGTTCTGAGAGACCAAAAAAAAAAAAATTTCTTTATTAATGAGAAACAGTTTTAGAAGTTCATTTCTGCAAGTAAGAAATGGTGCTAAATTAGTATTTGAAGAACAGTAATATGCAAGGAAGGAGAGAGGTGCCTCAGAACCCTGTAACAGAATCTGCCACCCTTCACACATAGAAAGTACAGATGGTACATCTAAGGAAATACCTTGGAAAATCAAAATGTTCATGAAAAATATCAAGTTTATTTCTGATGCTTTATATACCCTCCATTAATTTTTCAAAAAAATATTCTAAGAAAGTAATTAATCCTGGGAACTGAATGCAAATACCATTCTTAGCTGATAATAAGACTTCCACTCTTGAAATATCATGAACCATCAGGTTGATGAAGTAAAAGTGCTTGGAATCTGTCTTTTTGTAACAGAGAGGCCCTAGATCTGCATTGATCATGAGCGTTAAAAACCATTAAATTCCATTTAACTCTCACTGCCCACAAAAATGTTAAAAATTGGAGCAGTTGCAACATTCGTCTGAGTTGTGTTGCCATTTTCTCTTGGAAATGTTAGCCTATGAGGCAGCAAAGTTTATTCTTGTGTATAGTTCCAGAATTTTCTTTTTCCACTAAGTCTCTCGTTAAAAATGTTTTCATCCTTTACTTGCTTACAAGATACCAGGAAATATTTGAAATGTTCATAGACTCTGTACTACTAACCAACAGGGTTTTTACCCTAACATATATTTTAAAATAAGATAACATGAACAAGGATCTTAAAAAAAAACTCTTTCCATGAGTTTTTAAATAATAAGACATTTCTTCAAGATAATTATAATTCAAATGTGTTCACTGCTCCAGGAAAGGTCATCTTACAATTATATTGTCAATTAGAATTTAACAAAACTGTGTAATCATGTTGGATTTTTATTTCAGTGTTGGAAAATAATCTAGTTATGAAAATCATTTGTAAGTATAAATTTATAATTCATTATGCAGAAGATCACGTCAAATTTAAACTGGTAAATGTATGTAATTCTTTTGGTTAGTAACCTCCCATTATGTTAGAATTAATTTTTTTTAGAAGTTAGAATTAATTTTTTCCCACTGCAAAGTATTCTGGCATTTCATTCCTATCAGAGAGAAGTGGAACTTGCAATTAATATGGCAATTGAATTACTTGTACCTATTGATTTTTTGATTCATTTTGTGTGTGTTTGAGAGAGAGTAATGTCAGAGTCCAGTCTTGTAGGATAGAAATGAGTGAATAGTGAGCTCAGATTTTCAACTCACATAACAATTTTTCCTGTTCCTTCTGTAAATTATATTTGCACAAGTTGTGCAAATACAGTAATACAAGAACTGTCCTAACAATTTGATGTGAATTTTTTAGTCAAATACATCTGTCCAGTTGCTCTTCTGTCCTGGCTCTCAAAATAGGCACATATTCCATTTGCCATCTGTTAAAGATGGGACAGATATCTTTTATCAGTTAGACAGTTTTCCTTATCTCTTCCAAAAACAATGTCTCCCTCCGGGGAGGTATCTTCTGTTAATGGGCCATTGCATGACTCACTGCATNTCACAGAACAAGAATTTTGAATAATTATGTTTCTATATTTATTGTGCCAGAAAACCTATATTAACAGCTAAATCTTAACAGGTTCCCAAAGTCCATATGTACTTTTTGTTTAACACTATATTGACACTATGGAAGGATAGATTAACAGTCAAAACAAAGCAATGTCAGAGTGTGGGTCAGCTTTCTAAAATCAGCAAGAGAATGTAAGATTTGTATTAAAACAGAGGGAAAAAGGCAAACCAAAAAAACCCCACCACCAACCCAATGCAGAACCCAAGTCTAGTTGATTTAAACAGTAATTTGACCATCTTATACCTAATGGCAATCTTTAAGAACAATTGCTTTTCCTTTTAAATTGAGTTTTTGAATTCCCACAATGGATTTGCATTCCTTGGCCCACTAAAATATATACTTTGATTCCTGCAGTCTTGGCAGTATTTTAAAGCAAAAGACTTGGAGAATAAATCAGTTTTCTTAGCAAAACATGACTATTTCTGTATTTATCTCCACCCTAGATTTGCTTCAAGATAATTCAGAGCAGTCATTAATTCAAAGCCTTGTCTGTAAAAAAGACATTACTCGGTTTAAAATTTGTTCAGCTTACAATTACTCTTGAGCATTGCAATTATAGTGTTATTGGATTGAAAATGGCAATTTTGAGCAAATAGTGTATTAAATCATTGCAGTATTTTTTGTAATGTTATCCTACAGGAGTCAAATTAAGTTCATTAAGAGGTTCAGATGCCTATATTTTTCTTTTTATGGTTTTTTTTTTTCCTTTTCTTGCCTTTCCTGCATATGCATAAAGGCAAGCAGAGTTTTTTTCTGAGTAGGATATGGCTTTACTGTAAATTTCAAAATGCATTTTTCTAAAACAAATGTTTCAGATGCATGGTATCTAAAAATATCTTACAGGTCAGTTTTTATTAGGAAGGATCACTCAAAATTGCTATTTAAGTTTCTTAATTACCAATTCAGTTTCAGAATTAAGCCTGTACAGTTTTGCACTTCTTAACCTGAAAATTTCATATGATTATTCAGCTGTACACATTATTGCTTCACTTGCAGAGACGTGCACTTCTGAAACCTCGTAAGCACCCCTCAGAGCTGAAGTACGTGAATTACAGTGTAGAAGTCAGCATGAAACGCCTCTTTGAAGTTCCTAAAAAGTTCTCTATTCCAGTGTTAGCTTCAGCCAGAGTTAATTTGGACACTGCATCAGCCAAATTCCCTATGTCTCAGAAAACAGGTAATGATCTTAAAGGTATTTAATTTGACTGTATTCTTTTGCCAAGATAATCTTTATTTTTAAGATTTTCCTGAATAGATCCAGAAAATTGTCTTTCTTTCCTTTCTACTATTGATCAACTTTGCCCTTCTTGTTACTACCCAAATTTTAAATATTAGCTTAAACCAGTGCTTTCCACTTGCCATTGGTTTAGTGGTTTTCTCAAAGGCACACGAGCACAGGAGACTTGCTCTAAAAGACAAAATAATTTGGTCTGTTTATCTGACAGATCCTGAATTTGTGCTCCCTTCCCATTTCTCCCTTCCACTTCTCATCCAGCCTTGATCTGTGTTCAAATTGTGCCGCTCACATTACATCTCTTTTGTTGTTTGCCCTCCTCAGTCAGCCAGAGGCAGATTTCAGGTAGTGGTGTCCCTCATCAATGAACAGTTCTGCAGTACCTTTCAGAGTGATCTAGCCATCCTTGGTCAGTCTGTTGTCTCCAGTTTTTCTAGTATCTTAAATTTTATACTGAAATCTTGCTGATTTTTAAAAAATGCTGGTTTAGACCTATAAATCACTCTAGGTTGCATTTCTTAAAAAAACTCACAAACAACTTGAGCCATTGAGAGAGCTGGAGTCTGGAGCAAAGGAGTCTAAGGGGGGAACTTCATGTGAATTTGCAGAAACTTGAATTATACACAGTCCGTATCTAGTTTTGTTTCATCAGTTCTTTTGTTTGTCAATGGAGTCCTTCTATTTCTTCTATTTCCTTCTATTCCTTCTATTTCCTTCTATTTTCCTGTATATTTCTGCAGTTCACTTCTCCAAGTGTCACTGGAATCAGTTGTGCTTTCGTGGTGTTGTTTTGATGCTCCATATATATCTTGGTTTTTTTGTTTCTATTCTGGAATAATAATAAGAAAGAATCTCATTATTATTTTCTGAGAAGTCTTCGTTAGATGCTTTAATTGAAATAGAATTTAACTGCCGTAAAACATTTTAGGGTGTGTTTTTAGGAAGATGGCAGCAATAGTTATGGCAGTATTAAAAGCAAGATTGGTGAGAGACTACAGGACGAGCAGTCAGTAGAAGTTGTGGAATTGATGTAACACTGAAGGCTGGAACATGTCATGTGTGGCAGAATATTTAAATCCTAGTTGAAATTCTTTCATTGTCAAGTTAATAACAGCATGTTTTTGTCATAATTAGTGTAGAGGTGAACTAAAAATAGTCAATGCCTTTGTTGAATGTTTTAGGAGATTCTTTGGATTATACTGTAGAAGAGCAGAATAACAGCTGGGGGAAAGAGCCAACTTTACACACACAGATCTGATGTCCTGACAGGATCTCCATCATGGTCTCATAAGAAAGATTCTTAACTGACCAGTTGGCAGATCACTGTTGCTTAGCAGCTGCTCAGATTATTTTAAAAGTTGAAACGTGAATGAATATATCTGAAAAATTTAGAATATTAATTGCATTGTATTTACTACAAAAATGTAGCAAATAAATGACAATATGGTAAAGAATGTAGTAAATGAACAATATTACAGTAAGGAAGTAGTTACTTTAGTCTTAGTTCATGATGCTTCTTTATTCATCAAAGGATATTAAACAAATACTTGAAAGAGGAGAGTAATCAATGTAAAGTCAGAAATTCGATCATATTGCAGTGTACACAATCTTTTTGATATATATTTTTTCTTTCTAGGATGGTTAATAGTTACATGAGGAAGTAGAAATGTCAAGATGATGGAGAAAAATAAATGGGGCTTTTGTAGTGAATTCAGACAGGTGGTGAGGTAAAGAACATCCAAGAAAGGGAAGCTGAGATAACCAGCTGAATAGCGTGAAAACAAATATGTGTTCAGTAGGAAGACAGTGCTAACTGATTCAGTGTATTTATTGCACTAATGAGGAAACACAGGAGGATTTACAGGCTCTTAGAAAACCTAATGTTGTGACAGAAGTCCCCAGCTGGTGATCCTGGGCAAACCATTGGTGTCATCTGAAAATTTTGACATCATTGTCTGAGAAAGCAGCAGTATTTTAGCCATGGTGGTAGCTTTCCTCAGGGTGGGAGTATCTGGTTCTCTTAAGAAATGGCAGGGCTTAGATTTATGAAGAAAAAAAATGTGGAAACAAGCTGACTAAAATCAATCTTTGGATCAGAATGTCTTAGATTGCAGTACCAGGAAGTGTGCAACCAGTATTTTAAAAACTCTGACAACAGGGAATTAGAAGGTAAAAAAATCAGTGCCAGTCAAAACATTTTCTTATAAAATAGATCTTGTTAAACGACGTTATGACATTTTTGGCACTATTTACAGATCAAATAGATTAAAAGAGTACAATATGTTTATCTTACTTAAAGTGTGATATCTTGATCAAAACCCACACTGCATCCTTGCATAGATCTAAAATAATGAATTTCCAAGATTGAAAACCTTTAGCAAATGTTAATTCATTATTGGAGAGTCATCAGAAAGGGAGTCCTTAGGAACCAGTAGTTATTGCACAATGTTAACTACGTTTCACTAATTGGGATAATTATACAAAGACTTTGTTGAGTTAGGAATGACACAGATTTTGTGAAAGAAGTTGGTTGGAACTCTTACATAGTTATAAGCTATGAATTTTAGTGCAAGCAAATATATAATTCCATATTTGGAACAGTCTGCATGCTGAACCATTTGGTATGTAAGATCATGTCACACACCATGGTGGTTGTTCACCTTTGTCTCAGATGGGATCTCTAAGAGCTTTAGTTTCCCTCTATCATCAGAAATAACCTGGGAAATAATTGAATCCCCATATATAGCTCAGGTGAAAGGTAATTGGCAGTAAAACTGCAATGCTTTACAAACCAAAGAATGGTAGATTGAACATTCAGAAAGTCATGTTAGGCATAATTGAAAAATGTTGCAACATTGAAATATGTTGCCTTTTTCTTAGAGGGATGTTGTGAAAGAATGAAAAGGATAAAGTATCAAGTGGGATTAAAATAATGGCTCCAAATTTTAGCAACAGAGAAGTAGCATCCAAAACCAGCTCCATGCTTCACCAAACTAACAAGTTCCTTCTAAAGGTAAAAGCACAAGAAACTTTGAATTAGAGGAGGTTTTATGGCTCAGAGTTGTAACTTGAGTTGTAACTTCACTTTCCAGTGTCACTGACTTTGTAGTGCATATATATGTTTATAATCTCTATAATTATTTAAGATTTCCTGCCATGCAGTCTTATTTTACAAAACTGTATCTGTGTAAGTGAGCATGCTCTTCCTGCAGGTAAGGACCATGATTGGTAAGTCAGAGCTATTGTATTATCTCTGTTGAATAGCTTTTATAAGTGTTTTTTCTGCTGGATATCTGCTGATCCTGTCCAGCAGCACAACACCCACTGTGGTTAGGAAAGAAGGAAATAGCTGTGGATTTTCAAGCAGAACTGTGAAAACCAGTGCAAAAGTCAGTGTTGTTTCTCTTTTCAGGAATTAATCAGCTGAAAATCAGCTTCAACTAAGTTTTAACTAACCAGAACAACTTCTTAGACAGTTGGGCTTCTTTGAACAACATGGTTTTTATGCTAAATAATGTTACATATCAAAGATGAAACAACATAGGTAGAAAGGGGAGGAAGGGTTTTGTTTTGCAGTGATGTCTCCCAAAATGAGAAATCTGCAAAGCAGCAGAGTACGTATCTCACAGTGTGAACTAAAGCTGTCAGCCTTACTTCCCACTCTGTGTTTTTCTGACATCAGCTCCATTGTTCTTTCATCAAAGGATTTTTTGTAAAATTTTGAAAAACAAGGATCCTTGAATGCATAACTGAAAAAATACAGTGCAGGTATTGAAAAGTGCTGTTATTGTATTCTGAAGGAGAACATAATACTGGAACAGCACATCCAGTTCTTGTTCCACACTTTAGACAGAAGGTTGCAAGTAAGGAAGGGTTCAGCCAAGTTCTATAGCAATTTTCAAGGTCTTGAAAGATTGAATACCTTGATGACTCCATGATATCCGAGGGAAAGAGGTTCCTTTCAGATTACCTCTAATTATTTAAAAGGGGAAAATATGTCTGACTATGAAGACTGTTAAGTGCTCTATGCAGAGAGTACTGCACTTACACTACATAAGACAGAGATTTGTAATGAAACAATTTATGAGTCTTGTAAAATTATGTGAATGAGAGGTTTATCAAATATGAACAAATTCAAGAGAAACTAAAATCTTTCTACTGCTCAGTCTTTTAAAAAAGAAAGTGGGAGCTTTCCTAAGATACACACTTTTGCTCCAATTGTCAGGTTAGGGCTTAATACAAGAATTATTTGGTGAAATTCTAATGCTAAGACAAACATCCAATAATATGTGTTTGGGTATTAAATAAGGATTTATCCCAGAATTAGGAAATTCTGGAATAGGCTATGCCTTTGTACATTGTAACATGACACTGACAATTGCTTTGAGTAATGGTAACATAGAAGTTCCCAAGGCAGAGCGCCTCACAGAGTTGCCTGTGGCAGTTCATCAATACTGCAGCATCCAAGCACTTTATAAGAAGGGCTTCCTGTCTGTTTGGTTTTCTTTTTTTCAGACTGGTTTTTTGTTTGGAATCTTCTGCCTTGAAATTACTTTAGATTACCACTTGTGCTATTAGCAGGAAACCTGATAGCAATACCCTTGGGCTAGACGTTTACTAAAGGAAAGAAAATATATGGGAGTAAATGGTTGATAGCCATTACTGTTCTAAAGATTGCAGCAGCACACCTCAGTACCAGCATATCAATACTTTATTTTATACCTTTTAATAATAACCAAATCCCAACATGGAATGATAAATACACAAATATATTCCATCAGTAATGATAGATTTGGGCAGTTCTATAAGGTAATGGTAGATTTTAATTTTCAAATGGATATGCACCTAAGTAAGTGTGTCCTGATAAGGACTTTCTGTATTTTATTAGTGTGTGCATTATTGAACTTTTCGAAGGCAAGCATGCACTGGGAATGCTTTTTGTCATTCCATATGGTTTAGGATTTTTCCTATGTTTATAAAAATAAGCATGGAAAACCTAGGCATGAATATAAAACTAAAACCTTTTTTATGATGGCTGGGTTGTACTATTTCACAACAAAATTGTCCATAAATAAATAAAGCTTACAATTCATTTTCAATGAAAAATGTTGTTCCACCTTGCTATCTAATTTAGATTCAGTATCAAAAAGCTAGTATTAGAGTTCTGTTGCCATTTCCTACAGGATTTGACAATGTTGGCTCCCTGCTGTTACACTTACAAAGAATATCCAAGAAGCATTTTTTTGTTTTTCATTGTTTTTTTCCTCCTGTTCTACCCAGGGAACGATAAAAAATCTTTACAGAACTATCAGGAATTGTAAGATATTTTCTACTTTCTCAATAATTGTTCCTACAGTTAATTTATTCTGATTGTTCTGACTTCTTTGTGGCTTCTGGTAAAGCTAGTAGTGACTTACTTTTTTCTCCTTTTTTAAAAAAGAAAACCTTTCTTCAGAGAAATCTAGATTGCAAAAAGAAAAGAACCATACCACAGAAATCTCTAGCTAGCTCTTCTTATATCTTTTCACTGTAAGCCTTCATTATTAATTATGCATTAACTTACTTTTGCAGTAAGTGATAAAAACGACTTGGTTTTGATCCTCTCTCCATGTAATAGTTCCTTATGCATTCAGTGCAGTCTTTGTAATAGTTCTGAGCTCTCTTCCTTGTTTGTAGGAAAATTTGTTTAGTCTTCCAGTCACAAAGAATCAGTTTTGAATTTTTTTTGTAAATTTTGAGTGTGTGTTTTAGAGAGACCTTAGCTCTGACTTTGTTGTATTTTTAGATCAAGAGTCTTCGAATTGTTATTCTATTTTATCAGTGTAATTCCTTATAATTTGGCTAATGCCTTTCAACAGGGGCTGTTCATCAAATGGCTTAAGAAAACACCTTCATGTCATGGTTCTTAAAACTGTATTAAGTAAACTTGGCAGCATTGCCCACTGGTGTAGTGACTACTTGTTTCTGTGAGTATTTTTCATGAATATTAGGGGCAATGATTATTAAACAACCAGCCCCCTATAATGATGCACAAATGCAGCTGCTGAGTCTTCGTAAGAAGACATTGAAAAAAAGTGTCTCCCATTTTCATTTTTAGATCAATTAAGGAAAACCTGCTTTCATTCTTTTTCCTCCTGGTAGATCTTCCTTTTCTGATTAAGTTTATTTAACTTTTTGTTTAGATGTATAATGGTATACTTTATTTAAACGGAAAAAGGAACAAATAACCAGTCAGTAGGTTTTTTAGAAACTCTTCTACAAATCGGTTTGATTAAGATAAAGTGAAAGGAAATCATAAATAAACATACACGGTGGTAGCAAAAAAATTCAAAACTTTTAAGCACTCATTAAGGGATATAAAAGAGTAGTTGCTTTTTCAAGACTACTGAGTTGAGCAATGTTCTAATTCAGATGAGCCCATTTGAAGACCCAATATATAAGCAGAAGTCAGAAGAGCCTGGATTCTTAATTATGGTTACTTATTTAACCTTCTAGGAGTCCATACCTTCAGATTCAGGTTTGAGGTCAATTTAACCAGTTGTTTGTGACACATGTGTCAGAGACTGAGATAAGTTCAGTGAGAAATTTAGCTTTGAAATTCTGAATAGATAGAATCAGCATTGCTAACAAAAGCTAATATAATGTGCAATTATTTGATGAACTCCTGAAGGCCCATACTTTCCTACCTTCACAAATTATGACAACAGATTGTGGTGTGGAAGAGTAGCATTTCTATTTTTACTCATTTCATCTTCCCACAATTTGTAATAAGGCTCAACAGTGATTACTAAGGGCCATTATTACTACCTTACAGAATATGTTTTTTCTTACATTTCAATGTCAAAACAACTGTCATTACTTGTCTTTGAAAGGTACTGCTTGTAGGCTGATGCAGTTAGAGGGCTTGGTTTGAATTCAGGCAGATCTAAAATGATGAGTTGTAAGATTTTTAAGAACAAGAGGACATGAACTTTGTTAGTTGATCAGATTGTGTTTTGCAATAAATAAATGGCACAAAATGCCAGGCAGTTGCCAGAGGACATGGCCACTGCCTGTGTGCTGTAATGTAGTTTTCCATTGCGTAGTAAATTGCACACTAAAAGTTTAGTTTTGCAAATACCCCTGTTTTGACAACTGCCTCACAACAAAACCTAGTATGATCAAGTGAATGTTTCCTGTAGGCATTTGTCAGACATAAATCTAGCAAATAAAACTGTCAGCCTATTTCACATGGAATGCTTCCCTGTCAAACAATAAAAATCCCGTGTAGGGATGGAAACTGTAGCAAACCCCTGTATTTCTTTGCCTGACTTTTCACTGTTGAAGAAATGCTTGCTGCCTCATTCTTTTTGATGGATGCAGGCTCTGCTTCCTGCTATGTGGGAATTAAATAAATGATGCCCATGGCTTACTGTTGACACTCTTTTCTCAGAAATTGTTAGGTAAACCAGCTGTGACCCCATGGATTATTCTTCTTTGAATATATCCCTAAATTAATCTTTGTTGAATGTCTTATGAGACTGAGAGAACAAAACATGCTAAGCTGAGACATTTTTAAGCCCAGTTTACTTTATGGTATTTAAAAAGCATTTTGCAGGGAAAAAAGTCAATCTTCACCTATAATTTGAAGACAAATTATTTCTGTAGTTACTTTGATTTGGAGGAACCATGTATCACTGCAGAAGATACTAATCATGTTGAATATGTTGAAAAATGTAACCAATTTACTTGCTTTCCTTTTGATTCATTATAATTGAGCATAATATTTAAGTTATTCAACTGACTTATTCTAAA
The DNA here is from genome assembly GCA_013399835.1 of Leptocoma aspasia. Classification (NCBI taxonomy): domain Eukaryota; kingdom Metazoa; phylum Chordata; class Aves; order Passeriformes; family Nectariniidae; genus Leptocoma; species Leptocoma aspasia. Next base: position 147,124 of record VXAX01003853.1, read on the forward strand.
ATATATTTTCTAAATGCTAAATATTTCTAAAGAAACACATTTTTTACTAAAGTAATGCCATACAAAATATTATAATTATAGAATGTACTTTTTATGGTGTTTCTTTTTAAATGTTTTTTATAGGAAGTATTTCTGTTTGAAACTGTGCTTTTCAAATATGGGTCCAACTCAGGGAAAAATGATCCTAGTTATTAGTAATTAAAATTTTCATTTAGTGCAAAAAAGTAAAACTTATGCAGAAATATATTGGATCTTTCAGTACACTGTATTATCTTTCTTCAAGTACAACAGAACCTTGTCTCTGACTTTCCTTATCATCTTTTCCCAGCTTTAGGCATTGGTTTCTAACCTTGGAAAACAGTGAAGAGAATCAGTCTTTGTTACATGTAAAGCTACAGTTTTTACAGCTGCAGTCTTCATGTGGTTTTTCAGGTCTCTTAGAGACTCTGGGACTGGGGAACCCTTTATGGCCATCACTGGAGTTCCTCATGTACCTTCTTTTCTCCTGTGGAACGTGTCCTACAAGGGCTACTGTGGGGCTTAAAGTCCTGTGGAAGAGCCTGATCTTTTCTGTAAGCAAGAACAGGGGAGGAAATCTTTGCAGCAGACTTGTTAGACCTGGCTCTGTGCAAAGATGGACAGCACGTGCTTCTTCCTTGCTCTAGAGATTACAGTGGGGAGTTTTCCCTGTGTGCTGCAGATTGGGAAAATGGGACTTGGCACGAATCTGTATCAGCTTGGACACCCCTGTCAATTTTGGAAACTCATACTTTCAATCCAAAATGTGACATAGAAAAAGGTCTAATGAGTTGTCGTGAGAACTACTACATTTAACAGAATTTCAGTAATTGTTGGGGATACTCAGCCAAATATACTGTACTATCACTGATAACTCTGATGGTAGCTGTTGACAAACATGTAGTAGCTTATATATTTTTTAAAATATTTACAAAAATTCATATATGTTAAATTCTTCTACTAGATTTAAAAGGCATTTTAAAATATCTCTCTGTGTGCACTACTAAAATCAATAGAAAAATTTATTGAATTTATTTTATTTATTGAATTTATTTTATTGAAATTTATTATGTTTACATGCTTCAATATACCATTTTTAGGAAACTAACTTATATGGTAACACTCCTAAAATTCTGTTGTTTCTTGGAAATTTTTGCATGTACTGCTGGGAAGACTCTCCTACAGTTTATTGGAAACATCTTCAGATTCTGCTTGTGAATTTAATGTTCCTGAAAAGCTTTACAATAGCGCTTCTTTTTTTGTTTGTTTGTTTTGTTTTGTTTTTTCTTTTAGGTGGAAGTGATACAGTTGAGTTTCCTATAAAATTCACTCCTAAGCATGCTGGTGTCTACCACTGTCAGATTCTTCTGAAGTCACCCTGTGATATTCGTGTCTATGAGATCGAATGTGTGGTGAATGCAGACCAGGCTGATGCACAGCTCGAATTTCTAACTCCAGCTTACCAGACAGTGACTCAGGAAATTCCAATTGTAAGTTCACTGCTCTACTGCTTACTAAACTAAGATTCAGGATTTAAAAAAATGGATTTTGGATCAATACTGTTAAAATTTACAGTCCTGAAATGCAAAAATGCATGTAAATACTGACTTGAGTATTATTTCTCAAAGTCCATGTTGTAGATAGTATAAAAAACTTTGGAAAAAATCATTTGCTTCAAGTTAATTATTAGTTTGATGGGCCTAATTTTGATGATTTTCTTCTGAAAACTGTTAGCCTGTTATTTAATAATGTAATCACAATGAAAGTGAAAAAAGTAGTTATTTAATCTAGGGAATAAATACACTATTTAAAAAAAGGGGAGATGCTGAGGAATAAAATAGACGAACTAGATTACATACAGTTAAAAAAATGTGGTAAGCATAGCCAGTATATAGTGTATAGTTTTATCATATCTACTTTGTGTATGAAACCCTTGGCACATGAGAAGTAAGATTGGAGAGAGAAGATGAGTGCAATATCATCTTTCTCAGAAAATTATTGGTCAATTTTTAGAGAATTTTAAAATAAAACAAAAAAACCCAAAAATTATAGGGAAGGAAATTAAGCTGTGAGAGAAGGAATAAAGACTCTTTAAAAGATAGAACCAGTAAAAGATTTCCTGAGATCTGAACTACAGTTTGGTCTGTGTACTTTTGATTGTAGAGCCACTAAGGAATACTAGTGAGCTAATTTATAGAGAAATTATTCTGAGATTTTGTAGTCAAGAGTGGGGGCAGATTCAAACGAGAAGACTGAATATCTGGAGAAAGACCATGCTGAATGCTCTGTCAAATACTGAGAGTATACAAGGAACTAGTACATCAGAAAGGAAAAAAGAAAATGAAAGGAAACCATATTACAGTGCTATCTCTTCTTGCACACAAGTTTTAAGATATTAATAATTTATGTATTAAACATTGATTTTTTTGAATGTTACATTAGCCTAAAAACAACTGATACATAACACAGAAAGTTAAGGGGATATCCTACCTTGTTTAACAGACACTTTCTAAACACATTTGCTTCATTCTGATGGATTTATTTTTCACTTCAGAGTTTTCACTTTTTAGAAGTTAGATACTTTACATTTCTGTATACACTCCTTCTAGTTGGAGCTTCTCCATCTACCAGAAAGTTTCCTGTATTTTTTATATTTTTATTAGCAGTATTGTATTTGTCATTTAAATATTCAGTGGAAAAAGATATGCTCATTGTGGAACTGAAGATGGAGTTATTCAATCTACTATAATTGGTTTCTTGAACCAAATATTTAGTGCTCAAAGCACTTTTTACAGACAAGCAAACTAACAGTCATAATGTGTGTTAGGTGGAACACTTTATAAATGGAGCAAATTAAATGGTCAGCTGGCTTGCTTAAAGCCATGCAGTGAATTAGTGACAGAAACAGGATAAGAACCCAGCTGAATTTCAGATCTATGATGAGTTTCTTTTGGAGTTTCCATAATTTTCTCAAGCATGAGATGAATGTAACTGTTCATCTCTGCCTTTCAGACTCTCCAGGTCCAATACAATTATTATGTACCTGGATTGAACCACCTACAATCCTATGAGGAGATTCTGACTCCCTTAGCATTAATTGTGTTTAAATTAATTCACTTGACAGGCTTTGGATGTGGTTTTACATTAAGCAGACATCCTGTAGGAATTAGATGATTTATTAATTAAAGCCATTAATGAACAAGTATAAGGGAGTAGAATTTAACAAATATTTTCTTTTAATTTTCTAGTGTTCATGGTTGTCCTTAGTATCTTTCTTTAGAAGACACTTTTATACAAATTCATACTGTGTTAGAAGGATTTGTTACAAAAGAATTTCACAATGACCATGTTTGTCAACTACATTTCTCCAGGTGACAAGTTTTTCTGTTAGAGATTAAGAGGAAATATTTGTGTTACATATTGATGTAGTCATCACTACTGTGGATAAAGGAAACATCTGCTACTGGTTGTACTAGAAATCACTGAAAATAAAACAACCACTCAAATTTTCACAGTCCTCCTTTAGAACCTAGACCAATCCTGATGATGTTTTTCCTCTATCCCGAGTTTTAAAATGTTAGATTAGCAGAGAGTAATGACCTGCCAACTTTAAACCTGGCCAGCTGGTTTTCAAAAGGATAAAGCTTTTCCTGATATCGTGGAGTTAAAAAAGCATGATAATAAAAAAACCCTTTTGTTGTCTTTGTTTCCCTTTCATTTTGTCCTTGGCACGAGGACATCATACTTTTTTCTTTTGTGTTTTCTACCAGAGATGATGTCATTGTTACTACAGAATTGGAGACATGGAGACAGCAAGTTTTTGGTAAAACTGAGGCACTACACAAACCTCAGCATTCCATGCAGGCATATGTACTCAGCTACTTGGAAATTTAACACAACTAACACTGAAGCATTAATCCCACATATTGACCAAACCTTAGATATATGGTACTGCAGATGTGGGTAGCTCTGGGTTAGCTCTGATGACCACAGGTTCTTTGTGCCTGAGACTTTCATAGACAGATACAAAGACTAAAGTATCATCTCTATTCCCTGAAATCCATTCTTTATCTCTGATGTTTGTATACGATTTTGCATGGATGAAGACCATTATACGTCAAAATATTACCTTCTCTTTTCATAGCATGAATTAGTTAATGAGTGATAGTTTATTTTTTCTTTCAGATGAGTGTTAATCTTTTTTTTTTTTTTCCTCTCCAGACTGGATGTTTGGTCATCTGGTTCTTTCAAATAGTAGGAGGCTGAATAGCATTATTCTAGTTTTACTATTTTTAGGCAGCCACATGTATTATGAAATATCCCACTTTTTACCACAATCAAGCAGTCTGGTGCAAGATAAACATGTTTCTTAAATAGGCTCAGGCTCATATTGCTCAGGATAGGCATTCTTTAAAGTAGTTTAGTCTTTTGAAAGACCAGATTCTGAGAACACAGGACTGTAAATTCTCCTTTGGATATGGAGTTCTCAATTCATAAGACTGATCCTGTAACACTGTCAGTGGCCAAATGAGGCAATATATGCCAGCACACCACATCAGCACTTAAAAGGGGTGCACCAAAATTTTTCTACAGATGCAATAGGAGTAGAATTTTGCCAAGCATTAAACAGCATCATAAAGATACTTGTAAATATTTATAATGATACTTACAAATTCCATCTTGACCATTAGCTAGATCATGCTCATGTTCTTCTTATGAGTATTCCTGCTGACAGTATTGCTACTGAAAGTAGGGGTTCTGTACCTCTGGCTGCCAGGAATAACAGATTTATTATTAGCTTATTTCATTTTTAAAATACACTGCTTTTATCCTTCCCAAAGGCACTCTGAGCCAGTACTTGGAGCAAATGAGTACTGTCCTCTGATGTGGTGATAGCTGCAAGTGAAAGCTGAAATGCACATTAAAAAATTTAAATGCATAATCTAATTTACATCTTTGATTTTCTTTCAGAGTAACATATCCAGTGAGGACTGGAGGCTTGAAGCAATTTTGGAAGGGCAGTGTTTCCATGGCCCTTCTGTAATAAATGTGCCTGTGGGTGGAACAGTTCCGTATCCTCTCACGTTCAAGCCGGTTGCTGAGTGTGTAATAACGGTAAGAGAGAAATTAGTTTCAACATTTGGAAAGGATGCTTTCACCAATAAAATTACCACCAGTATCCAAAATACAAAAATGTTTAGACAGTTGCTAATATTAAAGCATCTGCTTGACAGAAAGAAAGGGTAAGATTTACTACTATCTGAAGTAAAACCACAAATGAACTAACTTTGTAAAGCTTAAGATTAGGTAGGATAGATTTCCCCACCCCATATTCTCATGTCTCCTTTATTTAATTTTGTATTATATTCTTCAATTCTATTCATTTCTACGAAATCCTTAAATCCTACAGTTATTCTGTAAAAATTCTGAACTTGTATCACAAAAATATACGTTGTTATTCTGAATTTAAATACTTCTATTAAATAATATTTATTAATTTTTATATTTATTAGTTTATTATTTATTAATTAAATAATTAGGTTGTATTTCTCCTTGCATGCCTACATCACAAATTAATTTATGTGATGAGTACTTTATTTACAAGTTAAGCCACCATTTCACAGCTGCTTTTGCCATCAGAGTAATTGCTATTCCAAATGCTGAAATGAAGAGCAGAGCAAAGGCTATAACACCTTTAGGAAGAAGCTGTGTTGGTGGTTTTGTCTCTGTCCCAGCAGAGAGATTTTGACTGTAAATTGCTGTTGAAATATGTGAACTGCCAAAGATGAAAAAAAAATGTTCTTTGAAGCATAAGTAACCCTTCTGCATGTGTTACCAACCAAATATAATGCAGTTTAGGCATCCAGTATTATAAAATTCTTAAAAGCCAAAAGCCCTGAATCCTTTGATGACAAATGATTATGGGGAACATTTTAGCCGAATCACAAAATCATCTGGGTTGGAAGAACCCTCCAAGAGTATCTAGTCCAGCTGTCAACCCAACACCTCCGCAGTTACCCCTAAACCATGTCCCAAGGGCCACATCCAGATGCCTCTTGAGATGTGCGACTCCACCACTTTCCTTGGGGACTTATTCCAATGCCTAACCACTTTTTCAGAAAAAATCTCTTTCTAATGTCTAATCTGAACCTCCCGTGGCACAACTTAAGGCCATTTCCTTTCAACCTTTCTCTGGAGACATAGAGAAGACACCCATCCCCACTGCAGTACAACCTCCTTTCAGGTGTTTGTAGAGAACAATGCATTTCCCTTGAGTCCCCCTTTCTCCAGGCTCAACACTGTGCTCATAGGACAGGTGGAAACACTCAATGAGCAAAGTTAAATATTATATGAGGGACAAGGAGGCATGAGATCATATGTTCTTGGAGATGTTTTTCAAGAAGAAGCCAAGAAGTAGTAAACCTAGAAATATGAAAACTTGATGTTGTTGAATTTCATAGTTTAGAAAAATTTAAAATAAAAGGTTTTGTTTCTCTGGTTTACTTCTCTGCTTAGCAATGGGTTTATTAAAGAACTGGGAAAGTCTAGGAAACTAGGAAAGGAGCACTTCCTTGTCAGCACTCTAAGTCACCTAGATTTGAGATAAATAAACTAAAGGAGTTGCTTTGGCAGCCAAAGGGGACTTGTACAGTAATGAAACTTCTTCTTTTTTCTCCTTTCTTTGGCATAGGGAAAGCTTATTCTGAGAAATGTTACAGCTGGAACTCAGAACATCTTTAGTCTTAAGGGAATAGGGAAGAAACCTCTGCCTCAGGATTGCATTGTGATAGAGTGCGAAGTGGGAAAGATTGCTCATAAAATCTTATGGGTGCACAATTACACCAAGAAGAAGTTAAAATACAAGGTAATTTTTTTGCAATAATGTGAGAAATATTTTTCTGACAATACATTATGTATTGTCAGAATAGCAGCAACAGCAGCAACGATTACTGTAATTGCAGAAACACGAATAAAATTCATGTATCCATGGGAAAATTTTCTATAGTTCTTAGTATATGGATATCTTTATAGTCAGGAAATCTGTGAGATAATGTATGATTTTACTGTATGCTTGATGGGAAAAAAAAGATTTCTTTGTGTTTTAGTCTGGTTTCTGAGGGAACAACACTTCTTCAATTGTTCTCTGTTCATTTACTAATCTTGGCCAGCTCCATCAGTTTTGAAATCAGAGGAGGGGCCTGAGAATTACTGGGTTCCTAAAATCTTCATAAAATATTGAATATTACATATTCAATATTTGGACAAAAAATATTATCCTCCTAAGGGAAGGATTGCAGCATGAGCTCACTATACATGAATTTCTCATGGCCCAGTGGCCTGGCCCAGTTGCTGTGTATTGCCCAGCTGTTGTTTCAGCAATGTTGGAGGAAGTTGGGAATACTTTGTGTGTTTGCTGATAGAAGAGAAAATTCAGAGGTAATCACTGGAGTTGTTTAAAAGCAATGGGTCACTGAGGAGATTAATAAAAATTCTTAAGAAATACAGTTCTATTTATTTCCTTGCTCAAGAATGTATTTTTACTATTAAATATAATTATTTTTCATACCTTCCATTAACAATATTTTGTAACTGTGTTTACACAAACACATTTTCCTATTTAAAACCACTGTTGTAGTACTGAAATAGCATATTTTTTCTACTATTTATCATGTCTGTATGTTTAATTTGAAAGTGATAAAACTATTTCTGTAGCATTCTTCACCTTCTGTACCTGTGTATTGTCCCATGCCAGCAGAGGCAGAAAGTACATTAGGGCAATGAAGATGGAATTCTGCTTTTCTTCTCAGCTGCAGAGAAGCTCCTGAGCAAGAACATCTCAGACCTTGCTCGAGAAAATCCATATTTGTGACTCTATCATGGCATTTAAATATAGAGATGGCATCCAGATATTATGGCCATACAGTGTTTGCCAGGATGGCTCCATCTATTGAAGCATTGCAGGGGAGTGCCAGCTGACAATTGTCAGCATCTGTAAATATATATGTTTAGTTTTTCTTTGGGACAATGTACATGCTAGAAGATAAAATCTGACTAGCTGACTCGTGTGGACTTGCAAACTGAGTGATTTTGTTTTCTGCCTTGGTGCCAGTAGGTCCAAATGCTGCTTTATTCAAATTGAAAGGTAATGGTAATGAATGATTTGACATTATGATATAAAGAGAGATCATGTATATACCAGCAGCAGTGTTCTATTAAGTAATGATAATTCATGCCAATGTGAAAATCCTTCCTTGGATGTTGTCTTGCTAGTCTCCAGTTTTCCAGGTTTCCACTTTTACAGGTCAATTTTCATTTAGTAAACTTGGTATATCACAGAAAAGTCCAGGTTCATTTTCCTATTTTTTGACTCATTATCATCCCCAAAACAACGTAAGAAATCAATTTTTTGGGCATCACCAGCTTTGACATTTTTATTTTCAACAGTCTAGTTTTTTAGATGTGAATGCATTTGCATTTCTGATATATTTGTACTTTTATCTCTGGAAGAGTGAATGTTTTTGGCAACAGAACTATTTTTTATGCTTTCCTATTTTGTGTGAGCTCAATTTTTTTTTTTTTTGTGCCAATGTAAGTGAAAGGTACAGAAATAACAAACTTCAAAATGAATACATTAAAATTATTAATTGTATGTGTTTTTCAGAAATATTGCATTAAATTAATTTATGATAGTTGTAACTATTCCAGGGTGAGCTCTGTCTGACTGAACTCTGACCTCCTTGGGGGTGTTCTCTGGGCCCTGAAATCTGGTTTTGGTTGGTTCTGTGATGTGGGGGGGTTTGGTGCCTTTTTCATCTCTGTGAAATAACTGCTTGACAATCCAACTGTGTGTGCTCTTTTTGCTCTGGGACCTTTGGGAGAGAAATAGTAAGGTCAGCTATTTCATGCATGTATGCATGTAATAAATTAATCAGTGTGAATAATGTGTTTTCTCTGTGTGAGGCTCTTACCCAGAAGCAGTTGCAGAACAGTTGTTGGAGCAAGGTGGGCTGGAATTGCTGGAAAAGGTATGGTCACAAAGCCTGCTGGAGTCTGGAAGCTGTTCCCTCCACAAAGCAAACAATGTTAATCACTTCCAGCACTGTCCAGCAGATGTCAGGTAGTGTCTTGTGCTATTGGAGTGAGCAAAGATCATTTGCTTGCTTTTATTTCCAAAACAGTCTGCCTGTAAATTAGGCTTTAATCACTAAATCCAGAACATGAGCACAGGTATCTGTAGTTATTAGGGGAATGCAGGAAACCTCCTCTAAGAGGGAACTGTGACCCCCAGCCTTGTTGGAAATGCCAGATAAACTTTGTTTACTCAGATGTATATAGCACAAAGGGCAACAGGAGAAAGAAATTATTCTAATTTTGTTGCTGTTGTTCATTCCATGCTGCCTGATTACTGCAACATCTGGGTAGTCTGTCATGAAGCAGAGCACTGGTTTTGTCTTTGTTTGTGTTTCCCTTGGGGGCAGTTGCTGGCAGTCCAATAACTCCTCCTCCTGTTTAACACAGCATCTTTGACAGTTTTCTATATTGTGCTGTAGCTAAGTTGGTGATTAGATAGTGGAAATGTTGTCAGTCTTGGCAGACAGAGCAAAGGTAATCCAAGAAGTGATAGTTTTGGATGTGTTTTTGATGGGATCGTTTGTAATTTTGTTGGCTAATGAATATCTTGATTATTGAATTGGTTGGTTGATGTGCCCCATATACCCTGCATTGCTGGAGTACATCCACCGTATGAAGTAATTTCTCATAGATTAACTGGGACACACATGATATTAAAAAAAAAATACAAGAATTTCATTTACTGAAGTAATAAAGCTCAACCTATATCAAGAATGGTATGAGATGTGCCAGTAGCTGACAAACAATAATTTACAGGCACATCCATACACAATTTACTGCACTGTGAATGCTTAGCAATAAGTAATTTAGCTGAACTAATACTTGGGTAATTTTGCCTTGGAGGTGTAAATTTAGCTTCACCATTCTATTTAATAACTGAATATATTAAACGATAAACTTAACAAAAAACCTCATTTCATTAAAAAATAAAATGATGTTATATATATGCTACTCTGTTTCTCATATTTACTGTATTTTTCTAATAGTCTAAGCCAAAATGAGGGTACTACTGCAAAAGTGACTATTTAAAATGAAATTTAAGTCTGGAAGGAGGAAGAGGGAAATAATCCTTGCCTTTACTGCATAAAGACAGCCTTCTTCCAGCTGCATAATTTTTTTTTCCTTTTCAATCATATACAGAGGGTTTATGTCTGGGGCAGCAATAATTTTTGTGTATGTGGTTTGATTGTCTGTGCAACCATTAGTGTGGCTCTAGAGCTGGGGAGGGAAGAAGTGCCTTTGCAGCTCAGTGGAGGTCATGTGCATGACTCCATCAGTCTACCTTTAAAACTTCTAAGCAAAATACTTCCGGTGCTCACAAAGCTTTCCTTGACTAGAAAGACAATTTCCATAAATTCCCTTGAAAAATGTGAATGGTTTTATGAATTCTTTTCTACTGATTGATGTGTAAACATTAGGGAACTGATGCCACTGTGCTCTTTGTGGTTGGTTCTAGGGGATCTTACAACAAATAGTCTTCCTTGTGATTAACTTACTCCTGGATATGAAAAAAAAATCACAACAGAATTCAGAAAGAATTTGTGCATATATAACGTCAGCCAGAGTGCACATCCTTGTCTGATGATGAATTAATAGGTGACTGCAGTGTAAATGGATTTTAGTGTCTGTAAAATTATATTCAATTTCTCCTACAAGAGGAGAAAGTGCTAAGAATTTTTATGAAAATCCAATCTCTCAGTCTCATGACAAAACTTTTTATGCAATTTTCTTGTTATTTATATAAATCTTTGTCTACTGGATAGAAATAATGAAAGAATTTGTGCATATATAACGTCAGCCAGAGTGCACATCCTTGTCTGATGATGAATTAATAGGTGACTGCAGTGTAAATGGATTTTAGTGTCTGTAAAATTATATTCAATTTCTCCTACAAGAGGAGAAAGTGCTAAGAATTTTTATGAAAATCCAATCTCTCAGTCTCATGACAAAACTTTTTATGCAATTTTCTTGTTATTTATATAAATCTTTGTCTACTGGATAGAAATAATTGTCTGATGTGTTGATGGCTCCTTTTAATGATACCTTTGATAGAAACTTTAGCTGTAAAGGTGCCTAATTCTTTCAAGGCATGGTTTTGCAATGAAAATATAAAACTGTGCAACTGTTTTACTCATTGCTGTTCAAAATAGATGTCATTAAAGTAAACTCTCCAGAGGAATCTCAAGACCTAGTTAAATTACCTTTCAGGCATTAGATTATATAAACTGTTAGTATTTTATAAAATTGTAGAATAAAGACATAATAACAAAAAAAAGAAATCCCCCGTTTTTCAGTGTGTTTACATCTATTCTCTGTATATCTGTTTTGGGTTTTTACAATATCATCGAGACGATGTCATGAAAGTTGGGTATTTGTAAAAAACATCTCAAAGTAATAAAATTATGTACCATAAACCTTTAATGAGGGGCTTCCCTGTTCAGCCTAACTCTTGTTTGGTAATGTATCTGAGATTTTTTGAGAATAAATTCTGTGCAAGTGCAGTAATCTGATTGTTCAAGGTCAAGTTTATATTCTTTAACAACAAGTGGATCTGTGTATTCCATAATCCTTCAATTTTTATCTGTCCTTCCAATTTCATTTCCTTTGGCTTCCACTGTATCTACCAGAATTTCTGTAACAGGGATCCTTTTCACTAAAGAAAAGACAATCTTCATAGCAGTAATGAATAGTTCAAAGGCCTACAGAATTTAAAAATAACTGTAGTTGTTGCCGGGTGTTTTTTTGGTGACTAGTTGTAAAATTTTTAGACGAAGTAAGGGCATAGTAAGGTCTTTGATCAGCTTTGTTTCTTGAATTGTGTTAGTAGTCTTGACAGTTGGCCTGATTTAGGAACAAATCTAGAGTATGTAGCATTCTTCATTATGTGGAACTCCAGATTGCTGCTGAACAGGCAGGAATTGTTTGGGGAACATCCTCAGTGCAATGCAAAGATGTTTTACTTCAGTGTGGTAACATGCTGGTGGCAAAATAAGAGTGATTGCAAGAATTAAATGAGTTCCTAGTGACTCAGGAATTTGGAAAGTTTGCACTGAAAAGTGGATGAGGGAAAGTAATGGGGGCTTGTTTTGGAAAAACTGCCATTCTTGAGAGTTTTGTGAAGGGTCTGGATGTCAGATTGATCAGTGACTCCCACAGATCCGGTTCTAGCCTAGGGTCAAAGAGCATTAACTTTTTGCTAAGTAGAGCCTCTCAATATTGTTAAATAGACCTGAGAAGCAATTTTCAAATGGAAACCTTGAACATATTACTGTCTAACTTTGTTATACTAAGACGCAATGGAATTTAAGTATATTTGATTATATTCTTACATCCATTCGCCACTTTGCCTTGAAGTTTTTGGAGTTATGCTTATTTAGTTATTCAACTCTTGAAAAAGTTGCTGTCATTTTGAAGTTTGGTTTTCTATTTCTGTTCATGTTAAATAGCCATATTGCAGTTCTCCAGAATGAGTTTTCAAACCAGTGACTGATAAATTAGTTTTAAATTGCAGCATTTTATACATATACTCCATTTATACTTTCTTGCTGTGTGTAAATAATGACTTGATATATAAGAAAATGGAGAATACTATAATTTAAAAACTAAATCCTTAGGTATGGATTGATTTGAGCAAATGTTGTGCTGGGTCACAATAATAACTTTACTAATAATTTACATTTTGGCTCCATTGTGTTATTCTGCAATTCCAGTTTCCTGAGCGATAGTGATGTAACATATTTTAAGAAACTGCAATTATTTATGCCTGATAAATTTTGTGTGTTCCTCGAAGTTTGTCTGCAGATCTGCCTGTTTCTCTCAGTGTAAATACTGTGTGTAAGTACATATCTCTGCAACCCCACCCTTGGTGTGGGCTCTGGTTAACCTGCCTGTAATTGTTCATTGTTCTCTCACTGCACATCAGGACAAAAGCTGACAAACTGCCTCTCCCACTAACTGGAAGAAGTAATTCCATATCTTGACTCATTTTGAATAGCTTGTAAATCAATATTATTTTTGTTGTTGTTGATAAAAGCACCCCAATTCATGCCCTATTTTTTTACTTCAAAATGTATTTGCCTAACAATAGTGATCCTTAGAAGATCTTGATATGCACATTAAGGTACATTCGGGACCATGGTGTTGTAGATTATTACAGGATATAAGGTTATTCAGTGCTACATCTGTGACTAAAATTGTGTCCTGTTCTTACATATAATCCTCATAAACATACATCCTAATAAAAAATAGCTTTCTTTATGATATTCAGAACAAAGTTAACTTAAAGTTTACTGTGTATAAATTCTTTTGTTGCTTCACTCAAAGCTTTCCTCTAAACTTACAAAATCTTTGCAACTACTTATTGTTACAAAAATCTGCAATTTCCGGACTTTACCCTATGTGTACTTTTAAATTCTCCAACTTTTTCATTTTCTGAGTATTTCTGGATGTATTGTTATTTTGTAATAGACCTGCAGTTAAGCAGAGATGTGTTATACAACATTATGCCATATTAGAATCCCAAATGTCTGTGAACAAATGAGAATGATCCTTGGTACGAATTCTGATATTAGGATAAATTGCCTGTGTGCATGGACAAGCGTGGGCATGCACTTTTAGTATCCATTTGTCATCTGAGGTTGATCATTTAATTAGTCTCAGTAACAGAGCTGATAAATCACATGGCCATTGGAGCAAGACAAAGTTCTATTAAAGAACACATGAGAGGTACCTGGTGAGTGATGTCTGTCACAACCAGAAATCTTCTCAGGAGGCTGGAAGTAGGAGACTGTATTGTTGTGACCACTGCTTGGAGGTTGGCTGAGGTGGAAATAACTTAAATAACAGAGACAAATAGGGCTGGTAAATGAAGGGGGGTGATTCCTAAGTAAGATGGTGAATATTTGTGTTACAGCACTGGAATAGTGAGCAGCTTGAGGAATATGAGTTTAATGATTGCAGTTGGAAAGGTGGCAGCAGGCTGAGGTCAGCAGCAGGCTGAGGTCAGCATCAGCTATGTACAAGTTTTAGTGAGCATCTGATCCCAAAAGGTTTAAGCTGATGCAGGACAGGGAAGGGAGAATTCCTTCATGTCTCTTGATATGGGATCTGATTCAAACACTAAAACAGTGGCCATGTGTCTGCTAACATAATTCCATTGCTTATACTCAACCTTTTCCTATTTGGTTATACAGTCGTTTCCTAAAGATTAAAAACTTAATTTTAAAATAATTCAGCTGCTATTAGTTCACTACTCTAAAAAAGTGTCCAAATTTTCTCTTGAATGGCTGAAAATCAAACTTCCAGTCCATATCTACTCATCAGCAATGCATAGGCATTTAATGTTCATTATGGTCAACAATGCCAGTAGTGTTCCTTTTACTTTGACATCTTTTGGTAGAAACTCATCTAGTAAATCCAGTCTTTGATAGAGCTGTATTACCCTACCCTTCTGCTTTTTATCCAATTTAAATTAATCACATTTATCCTAATTTTGTTTCTGTCTCCGTGTTACTTTTTCCTTAAACGGAAATCTCATTTTAACTAATCTTATTTCGATCCCTAGTAATTTGCTGTCATTTCTATTATCCTAGCTGTATTTTTAGATACTCTTGTGTACATTAATTGTAAACTGAAATGGAAAAGTCCATAAATGTAGGAATGTGACTAACTTATTTTTTATATTTTAATAAATAAATCTTCCCCATCTTCAGTGTGTAACAGTCCTTTCTCATGCTTTGCTCTTTGTTGACAATTTAATTTTTTTTTTCAGTTCTTTTTCTCCAAGTGCCAATTGAACAAGTCTTTTCATCTGTCTCTTTTTTAGCCTTATTTTTCCTCTTGCAAAGTAGTCTCTTCCTATTCTTTCTGGTTACTGGACTTTTACTATCCAGTTTGAAATGCAGATTTATTAGGGAGGAGGAAGACTGCTGCTTTACAGGCTTTTTTTATCTGGTACTTGGAATGAAAATTCTGGGTTTAGAAGAACAGGCACCTGAAAAAGGAATTACATTAACATAAATACCACAGACAGGAAATGCGTTGTAGGCAATGATTGTCTGTATCAGAAGAAAAGATGATTTAAGAATTAGTTTCTTTTCTACAGAAAATATATTTACTTAAAAAATGAATGTGCATGTAATGCTGTTAGTGTTGCAAAAGAAATCTTTGTACAATGCAGGTATCCACTTGGATGCTTGACAGGCCAGCTCTGCCCAGGAATGTCTCAGACCTGAACACCTCTTCCACTGCTGCCTTTTCCTGGCTTACCTAAAAACAGATTAAGAGAATAAAAGCAGATATAGTTAATGAAGGGCCTTCAGGTACATTAAGGGCAGATGAAGCCTCCCCAAAGGGCTACGCCCAAAATGGGTGATGGTCACAAGATTTTCAGGCAGATACAAGTTTGGTTCATTTCCATATCAGGGGTTAACCCTCCAATTCCAGCTTCAGGTAATGAAGTCATATTCCCTCAGTTTGCCCCCCAATTCCCTTTTGTTTATACTTTTCAGGGCCTGAGGCTGTAGGGTATCTTGAATTTCAGGCCTGGAAGGGTTGTTTTGTCTGACCAAAATGTGAAGATGGTTAATTAACATGCTATATGAACTTTAGAGTCATACACTAATGCAGTACAGGATTTGAAAAATATAAAAGTTAAAACCCTAAGGTACCACAATGAGCAGCTGCTCAGAAAATTTCTCTGTAACAATCCTGTAGAAAAGAGAAAGAAATGAGATGCAATTAAAAATACTCACCCTGCATTCTCCCAATGAGCTTTACAGTTTGCAAAATCTACTAAAGTTCTGCATGTGAAAATTCTACTGGTCTGTCCATTGCCCTGAGAGTTACCATGCATGCCATGTGTGTGTGTGTCATTTACAAAATGTGACATATCAAAAAGCACAGTTTAATATCACTTGAGGTCTAGCAAATGATGTTAAAATGACACTTCAGATTTTGCTTTGCTCTGTCTATTTAGATGGATCAGTACTGCTGAACCTCTTTGTTATATTTCTAATGAAAATGTATGTAAAATACTAAGGGTCTAAATGTGCAAATCCATGCATATGTAAGCAGTTCTGTGGTCTGAGCAATATACTTTTGATCATGTTGAGCAATGACTTCAAAATTTGTGCTTGATATGATCTGTATATACCAGCATTTCTCTTATAGTGTGTATTCTTTCATTTGCATAAAATTTAGGACTTACTGATACCATATTTTCTTTTCTACTCTTCAAAGCAGATAGAATGGGTATTGTCTTGATGGTGTTTGTGCAACAATTACTTGCTTCTGATGAGTTTACCTCTATGTGATTTGTCCTCCCCAGGTGTATTCCAATCTCTCAATGCTGAGTGGTGCCCCTGATGTGACTGTCAACCCAGAGGACACTGCTGCTTACACTTTGAGTATATCTCCCTGCAGACGAGGAGTCTTTCAAGGTACCATTTAGAACTCAAATATATAAAATATCCCTATAAATTAGCAGGTTAAATCTGTTCACACCTAATGCTTGCATTTGTTTTGCATAACCTTTCTTCTGGAAGTAAAATTATCATTACTGGTGATTCAGGTTTTTAAGCTGGCTGATATTTTTATTTTTAAAGGTATCTTACTGCTAAATGTGTGGTCAGGTTCTTCAAAAATTCCAGCATATGAACAACTTTATGCATTTAATTGGTCTCATGAAAATTGACTAAATAGGAAGCAATGATTTTTGGATTATCACCAAGTTTGTGGATCTAAATTTAATTTTCCAAAACCTTTTGAATCCCTTTAGATATATCACTACTAGAACCAAAGATGTAAAGGCAAAGACCAGAATTTGATTTTTCCCTTAATTAATGTTCAATCTGTTGACCACAAGGCAAGAGTACATAAATAGAATGCAGTGAACTCAGTTCTTTCTTTGACATATGTGGAGGCTAGGGAGATCTAAAATAAATTGTACATAATTTGTATCCATCCATGTTTATAATGGTCTTCTTATGATACAATAGCAAAACTCTTGATTGTTTTAACCTATGTCAGCATCCCGTCATTAATGCTTTTTCTGATTTTCTTTTTTAATAACAATTCAGATTTCTTAATTTTTGTATGTTTGGTAATGGTTTTAAAATTCCAGGGTGCTCATTATTTACCTCATAATGTGAAAAGCATGGTTTTAAGAATGAAACTATATAATCAGTCTTTATCTTCCCTGTAGGGTAAGTATTGTAGTAACTCTCAGCAGAGAAGGGTACAAAAGTGTTAGGGAGGGAATTATGGAAACAGAGGAGACCATCCTAAAGGAACTGAATAGCACTCAGGAAAAGATTTGAACTTCCTGATAATGCATAAATCTCACAATACAAAATGCTTAGTGTGTGTAGTTTTGAGTTTGTGGCTTCCTAACTCTAAGCACTTGATTCTGCTCCATTCTTGGACAGCTCATTGAGATTAATGACAGCTGTTTTCTCAGCATTAAAAAGCTATTAAATCTTGTCCCTGAGGATGTCAAACTACTTTGCTCCTTTGGCCATTTTGTTTTTAGTACCTGATATGTAAAATGTAACTAATAATGCCATCTCAATTCACAAGTGATTTCTGCAAAGAAATTAATACTTGTAACAAGGCTTGGCCTAGTGCCATAGGAAGACTTCAGTGCCCTGATCTGTAGCCCTGGGGGAAAAAAAAAATCACACTATATGAATAGGAATCAGCTTTCAATGAAATTGTAACCATGAAAAATGTGCACCAGGAAATATTGAGGGTGTACTATATTTTAACATGCCTTTTTTTTTAAGCATTAAAGATTTAGGAATGGTCTCTTCTTCTGCCTTAGAAAATCCTCAGTTCTTTTATATATAATGAAGGTTTCAGTAGAAGAGGCTCCAAGGGATCTATCATACAGCAAATTAATACCAGGTGATAAAAGCCATGCCTTCAAAGGGACATAGATGGCATGTTCAGATCTACATCTCCAATGTTCTCTCCTTCCCTTGACTTCTATCACAATGGTTTCCATTATGTTTTGAAGTATTACATGTTCACTGAGTGAAAAAAGAGAGAACAGTCAGTTTCTCTAACCCAACAAAAAGTTACTGGTTCAAATGGTGGGAAGCCACATCTGCCCCTTTTCTTAGAAAAGTTCATTTATTTTACACGTTAAAATAACTTGATAGAAGGGTAAAGTTATCCTTTGAAAAGGACAGAGCCCAGTTATCTACAGTCCACCCCCTGGCTCAGGACTTGCTTTAATCACTACCTCAGGAAATCATGTTCATCCTTCCCCTGAACAGAGACAGGTTTGCTTCTCACAGAAATCCATGCACACTCTAATCATTCAGCTGCTGTAGCAGGGAGAGGGGTGGAGGGCAGGGAGCCCACTATCACAGGTCTGAAAAGCAGCAGCTGATTTTGCTGCCTGATGTTAGGTTTGATGTAAACCTGACTACCAAGTGTCCTAGATAAGGTAAGGTGTTAGGAAGTGCTTTCTTTGTGGCTTCAAGGAGAATGGGAGTCTGCATCAGACTGTGCAAGGCTGGGAAGTCACATTTGTTCTCCAGAGAATTTCCAGGTCCTGAGAAAATTCAGTGTCAAAGATATATATATATATATATATATATGAATGCATTTCTTGCTTTCAGGATATTTTAACAGCCAGCCTGAAGCTTGAGGATCACAGATAAGATGTAGGTGATTCAAGTGGGAATTAGGCAATACTCAGGAATCTTAATCCTTTCCAGGTTCAAGATGCTACAAGAAAAGGATAATTTAAACACTTCTCCACTCCCCCCACCCCCGAAAAAGAAAATTCTTTATTCAGTCTGGTGAATTTGTTTAGAAGGAAGAAAATAATCCATGGGGTGAACAGTTCAAATGACTGAGCTCTCTGCAGGGGGAGTAAATTTTATCCTGCAAGGAAAAAAGAGCAACTGTTTTGATCCCTAGCTGAGGACTCTGTCATAGTGCCAATAAATAATTTCAAGTCTAGAACTTCCTAACTTGTAAGTGTAAAACTTTGTAGCCTTGGTGTTCTAATACTGTTTTTGTCATATTAAAATAAATTCTAATAAGAGAACTTTAACCATGTAAGTTGTACTGAACAAATGGTTTGCATTTTTCAGTTACTTTCAAAGTCCTTTTATTTCCAAAATTATATAGCTGCAAAATTATGCTGCTTTTGCTTTCTGTCTTGCTGTTTTATGGTTGCTAAGCTAGAAATGGGCCCAGTTATTTTCTGAAGCCCATTTGGAAGCATTCCAATAGAGGACTAATATTACATGCTTCAGCTAGTTTGTAGGTGCATGACAGCTTTAATACAGAAATAATAGCAAATAAACACCTCAGACAAGATTCTGTCACTACATAAAATTCTTCAGCAGTCTGTTTTCTGAGTAATTGAGCAATTTTCTTTAGGTTTGATAAAGCATCTTCTACAGATGGCTTTATATTTTATCAAATTTTTATTTCTGCTTTCCACAAAATAGACCAGAATTTTTCCAGAATACAGCAAAACTCACAATACTTGAATATGTCTTGTGCAAAAAAACCACAAAACTTTCATAATCAGTGCCCTTTTATTCATACAGCCCCCTAGCATTTGGAAAGGAGCTTTCTAACTTTATCTCACCCTTCATTAATTTTTTGACTAAATCTATGTTTAGTAGGCAGTGCTTTTCCATGCTGCTTAGAAACTTAAATTGAGGAAAAAGGCAGCATGTTCCAGGCCTGTCAGATGCAGCTGTAGGACAATTGTGAGGTGGTGAAGATCACGCCAATACCTTTTGGCCTGTAAATGAGTTGATTGAACTTGTTTATTTATCATTATTATCTATTCAACACTGGTGTTAAGGAAAAAAAAAAAGGCAACTTCTTTGCTGGAATTCTGCAAATTGATCTGCTGATCACTATAATTTCCATGGAATCATAAACACCCATGAGGGAGAAAGATTATCTTTGTAGTTTTTTGTAGTTTATGCTGTATTTCCAGTGCCTGCCTCTTTGCTTTGAGCACTTCACCTGCATCACCCTGACAAATTGAGTCTAATTCATTGGTAGCAAAGACAAAGCTTGAAGGCTCTTCTGGTTGCTTGATCATTGTGAATGGCTCTGCTGGATCACCAGAGTGCACTGGAGGAGCTGCTGGCATGGCCCAGCAAGAGGATCCTGGCACACACCTTCCATCCATCCATCCATCCTAGTGCAGTAGGAGCTGCAGGCTCCTGTGCCCTTCCATGTTGTGGTTTCACTGTCACATTAAGAAGAGGCAGTGAGAATCATAAACAACACAATTCACCTCTTTATTAAATGCTACAAAGCCATATATAAATGATAGTTGACAGCAGGATTTGTCACTTGCTCATTTCTCCTTGGTATGACTCTTAAAGCTTATTCTCATTTTTTTTATTGTTTTAGGGACCAATTAATTTAATCCTAGTATGCCAACAAGCAGTAGGATATACAGAAACTCCTTAGAATTTACATGTCTCATCATAGAGATTTTCCTAGGAAAAATTTAGATTATAAAATTTGTACTACGCTACAGTATATATCCTTTTTTTTTATTTTTGTCAGTAGAAAAACTACAAGAACAAAAACTTGGCCAAATACCTACATAAATTACACTCATCTTGTTAATTTATCTCTTCTGTGGAACTTTTCTATGGCAGGAACTGTACATAGATTTCATTGGCCAGAAAAAAAAAAAAAAAACAAACCAGGATAAGATAAAACCCCCTCCTCCTACTCCCAAGAATTTATTAAGTTCATGTTGGTGTATTTAAACCACAAGCCAAATGTTTCTATATCTTTTCAGATTTGTGTGATAAATTCTGTGGCTGTGTAGCCTTCTGTTCTTTTTTCCAGTTAAAATACTAGGATATTGTGGACTTTTATCATCTCTCTGCAGCAGAAAATAATCATGCACACTATATATCTTTCAAATATTCCATTTAAGTTATACAGAGAGGAAAGCATTGAGCACTTCTTGCTTTCTTAATTGTATTAATGGATACAGGGGGTGTGTAGTATATAGCCAATGAGTCAGTCTAATGTGGGGTGTTGTAATTACAATTTTATTGAGAAATAAAACAGCCTGCCTCCTTTTAAAGGGATGCATCTTCACTGAAGCAGTAGAAAGCAAGGCTTTGGTATTAATATTTGGACTATAGTTGTATAAAATGTTTCGACACTGGCTAGTAAAGCTAGAAAATGTGCAATGATGGTTTGACCAAGAAAGCTTTTAAAGAAATGATGTGTCAGCAAAATAATAACATCCTCGATTTATGTGATTTTTAATTATTAATTTTCAGTAGAATTCTAGAAATACTTGTATTATTGCTTTTACAAGTTTATGATCATATATGCAAGTTTAGTATCTTATATATATGCACAAGGACAGCTAAGGAGTCTTGTTTTCTAAAATAGATGATGATGGCATAATTCTGTGGCCAGTTGAATCAGTGGGAATTGTATCTCTGGGGTGTAGGTGAAGTCTGGTTTGGCCTTGAAGGTATGCTTTAAAAATTGCCAGCCATAACATTTTGGCAAGTTACACTGTTGTGTAACATGTGACAGAGTTGCCCGAACTGAGCAATACAAAATACAAAAAAAAAACCCCAAACATGGAGGACTGTTGTACATGAAAAGATTATAATTTATCTGTTGTTTTGTAGCATCAATAATGAAAAGTGAGATGCATTGATAAGTAAAAGTTCTGTAAGATGACTGTGCATTCGCAGCCAGAAGACCAGAACTTTCTGTGTCAAAGCTCTTTGAAAGCAAAGGAGCTAAGCTCAGCAGAACCACATGAAAAAGTAAAATTGCTTTTTGTTTTTTTATTTGAAATCTGTCATTTTTGATGCAGTGTTTCTGCACATTTCCAATGTATTATTTATGACTTCATAGAGCACAAAGTACTTTTTATTACTCTTCATTGTATAAAACTCTTTTTCCCATACTGCAAAACATCTCTTGACAGGAATATTTTTGTAGCCCATAATTTGAATAAATTAATATATTTATGTATGAGCTGATATCTTAGGATCCAATAGGGGTCAGTGGGTTGCACCATTTACTCCCAAACCAAGAGAATATTCTAATTAGGAATACTTCCTAGCAAAATGTTCTGCCTTAATTTATAGACTCAAGTCATGCAGATCATAGTATGTACTATCCTCACTGATAAGGATTCTGCATATTAGATTTGACATGAAATTAATACACTTTTTTCTTTTGTTATTTGCAGTTCTTGCCAGCAATGATTTTCTTTTATTTTCCCCTAATAAAAAATTCAAATAGCTTTGAGCCTGTAGTAGATACTTTGATGCCTGTGAAAATTATGAAAGACGATTTATGAATATTTTAAGATTAAGCAGATAAACTGTTACAGTATACTTTATATATAAAGTATACTATATATTCAATATATACTATATATATATATAAAAAGAGTTCTAAAATGTATGGCATCTGTAGTAAAACATTAAATTTTCTAGGAATACTTCGACAGATTTAATTGAGAACCTTGCAGAGATCTGTATTCACCACATCAATTCAGGCACCTTTATCGATCAAGACCTCATTGTTATTAATTCTGTTTGTTTGAGCTCTGGTTTTCATAAAGGAGGAAAATGGGATGTCAGCACTTATACTGCAATTCTTCCCTGATTTTTTGATCATGCAATTGGTGGAGTATCAGCACAGTGGTTTAGCAATTCATGTAGTTTTTAGTTACCATAGTTCCTCTCATGGCTCTTGAAATATTCTTGAGCATAAGTAATTTATTCTTTTGGAACTTTTCAAGCATTCCAATTTGCTGCAAATAAAAATTAATTATTCAAGTGCTTCAGAAAACTATTTTGATGCTTTTGAGGCCATGTTTTGTGCAGAGAACAAAAGTCACTGTTTTATCTTCTCATTCCTTAAAATTGTGATCGCTCCTGTTCTGTCCCTCTTTCTCCCATGCTCACATATGGATAATTCATAATTCCGAAATACAGAAAATTGGTAAAGAAAACCCTTCATGGTCACTATAAGGAAATATTACAAAAAAAATAAAATTCAGTGTAACAAAATATTCTTTAGTGTAAGAAGTTGGTAGAATTTATGAGTGTATTGATTTTCAGCATTTAGCCAAGACTTTTTGATCAACTTCAAAGCTATAATTTTACATATTTTTACTCATTTTCTTCTGATTGTTTACAACTTTCAAGCATATTGATGGCAAGGATTTTTATTTAAAATTAATGAATTATCTTACACTTTGCTTCTCTCTAATACTGTGATTCAATAGACCAAAATAATACTAGGATTATATATTGAGACATAAAATCAGATTAATTAGTCAGTATCCTATGATTATTAGTCGTTAAGTAGTAATTTATCCTATGATCCATTACCTGTTAACTGCCATTCCATGTGTACTCTTACATCAAGATTTATATACCTCGAGCATTTTCTTCAGTCTTCATTATCCTTTCCATAATGGTTTTATTTTTTATCCTTCTTGCACATCTACCTTATCTTTAAGATTAAAAAAAATATTTAATAATTTCCTGAAATTGCAGTCACTCCTCTGCCTATTTGGACCCAAGTTCTGGCTTATTTACTGGGAGTAATTTTAGTATTTTTTAAAGCTTTTTCATTTGAAATTATTTTGGTTTGTTTTTAATTAGTTTAGTTTAGTTAATTTGTATGTAAGTGGAGTTTTTTTTTATGAAAGAAAACTTGAAATTCTATTTTTTTTAAGTTTGAAGTTATATATTATGTTGTCCCTCTGGACTGAAACCTATTTCCATTTTTTAAATTTTTGTTTTGCTTCTCAGTTGCTGTCTCTCAAAGAAAAAGAGATTCTTCCTTATAATTATTTAATGTAATGCTTCTTAGTAGGGATAGTTTGTTAGTGTTTGTCATGTCACACCTCTGCCCCACTCAAAGCTGCAGAAACAAAGGATACTATTAGATGTAGTTATTTTCAAATCAAATTCTTCTGGAACTCTCATAAGAATTCCCCATTTCAAATTTTAAAAGTTCCATTAATAATAGTTTTTCCAAGTCCCTGGTAAGACACAATGAACAAATTCCCTTTTGAGATGTTTCCATAATTTCTAATATTCCCAAATGAGAACATATCTTACTATATATTAGCATAAAATAAGTCACCTCCTCAGATTTTATATGAAGCAAGAATTAAACCTGCAAAACATTTATTTTGGCTTAGAAACTCTCCAGAATGTATTTGAACATTGAAGGACAATAATTTAGATGCAGGTAGGATGTTATGTGGTATTCCCAAAAGTTTGTGTAGATTTAAAATTCTTAGACAGAGGCACAAAATGGAAGAAATGAACCTGCTAATTTAAAGGCTTTAAAGGCTATCAAATCTTCCAGAATAACATTAATATTATTTCAAAGCACCCTGTACATACTAGATTTTATGTTATTAAATAGAGATCTGGCAATTTAAAAATTCAGGGTTTACAGTCTCTCTGTATTTTGTCTTCTTGACATATTTGATTACAATTTTACATAAAATATAAAAATGTATCACAGGAATATTTTAATTATTAGTTATTCTCTTATAGCACTAGAATGAGACACTGTGATTTAAAAAGAAATAACAGAAACAATCAAGATTATGCACAGAAAATTGAGCTGAGAAAAAAATACAATTAGTGACCACCAGATTGTGTAACTTTTATGAAGTCCTTGTTTGTATTGTGTTTCCTACTACTGATCTTTTTCAGGTGTTCATTATGGATCTCTTCAGGCAAGTAGAAGAGCCCTTTGTTAATTCCCTTGCACTCACTCCAGCGATATTTTTTAATATCATAAATTATAATTGTATGGCAGACACCTGGAATGGAAGTTTTACTTCATTTTATATTAGTTTTGAACCGAGGAAATACTTGTACATGCCTGGCAGTCTGTTTTTGTGAAGCTAATTCCTGGGTAATACAACACCTGGTGTCTATTTGTTTTAGGTGTAATTTCATTTGTTGCTCAAGATGAAGACCAACAGCAGCCCCAGGGCAGCAGCTCACCACCGAGGACAGGTGTCAAACAGCCCTTCCAGAAACGGCCCCTGGGCACTCCCCCAGCTCGTGACACAGCTACCATTGGTATGTTTGTTATTAGGGATGCATTTGTTGTCCATTTTCATAAAATTACACCATTATATGCTTTAAAATTAAATGAATATTTAGTATGCACAGCTTACTAAATAATACTTCATACACATACAAAAAGTGTATGAAATCATCCTTTTATGCTTTTTGAAACATTTTTAGGAATTGTTAAGCTGAGTTTTTTCTTTTTTCCCCCTCTTTATACAATGTCACTGATTGTTTCTTGTCAGTTGTTTGTCAAAATGTTTTAATGCTTTCTTTGTAACTCTCCATAAATACTGGTAGTGCTGATGTGAAAGCAGGACTTTTCTGAAATTCACATTGCTCCACTTCTTTCCACTGTGGAAAAAACTTCCTTCTAACAGTCAGACATAGATACTCCTTTGGTACAATAAAATCAAAAATAGAAAATTCCAGAAAACGTACTTACTTTCATATTGTCACCACCTGCTTTATTCTAAGCAGTAGCTGGATTGCTTTTGAGATTTCAAGTGTTCCAGAAGAATACTTTTGTGGTTACACCAAATAGACAAAGCCAGGTTTTTTGTTTGTTTTTTAGATTCATTTCTTCACTTTCCACTGTTTATATTTGCAAGTATAACTTTGCCTACAGAACCATGTTCTTTATGTTTTTAATATCTAATTTTGTATCTATTCAAATTATCAAGCTTTTTTTTTAATTGATTAAATAATATTTCTTTCAAGGAAAGCTATTAAAGAAAGTTTTAAACTAAAAAAAAGTTGGTTTAGTCAATATTGAGTTTTTAGGAAATTAAGAAGGGCTTGCAGATTGGAGATCTCTTTGTCTTTATAACTGCATTTTCTAGATAAATTAAAACTAGAATTTATCAAGCTCTAAAAAGAATTAGAAGCTAATTTTATCAATAAATTAGAAATAATTTGAGTCAAGTCAATGTGACTATCAGAAAGTCTGTTCTTTTATAGTCTATTAATGATCTGTACAGCAAATGAAAGTTGGCTGACATTAAAACTCATGCAACACTTCATTGGAACTTTACAAAGAAGGATTTTAAGAAGGATTAAATTAAGGTGATATATGCAGATAGTATAGTAGAGACAATAATTATAAATTTTCCAGGTATTAAGTAGAATTAATAATAAAAACAATAAAAAGGGTGATGCCAGGTAGATGTGAGATAATCTTCAAATCTCTACTGAAAGCCTGAGGATATTCAATAATTTAGTTAAGCTTCAATTGCCCAAAAGAAACATTTTTTCTTGAGATATTTGCAAATTTAGGAATTATCAGTCAAAAACTAGTGAAGGCTGTAACTGAAAGTAACTGAATATAGAAGGTTAAACAAGAAAATAGTTTAGGAGAGTGTATGTCTCAGTATTGTCCCTGTCACTGATATGGGGGTGTTGTTCTTAGGTGGAAAATCCAATGTGACTTCACATTTTGCTATTATCATTACTGATAATGCTTTTGCTCCATTTGATTCCCCAATGGCAATGTGAGACTGACTGGTCTATTTATGCATTTAAAACGTTTTTCAAACATGTATGACATATTAAAAGACAATAAATAATGCCATAAAATACCAGTCTGATAAGTTGCTGGGAGGAGCCAGGTAATCAGCCCCAAATCAGCTCCCTCTTTTGCTGCACACTAATTTACACAGAAATAATCACTCCCAGAGTGATTAGAGTGAACAGAGAATCCCATTGGTAACTGGAGCAGTCTGCACACCTTATTCCTGTATGGCTGCCTCAAGTTACTTCTCTTGTATCTTCTCTTTCAGTTGCCATTTTTGCTATTTTTGTGCAACTGTAGTGTTTTATCTTTGTCTTATTGTCACCTCCATGTTTCTGGTTAGCTGTACTGACTCAAGGTGCAGGACTGCTGGCAATGTTTAGGGCATCATTAGGATTGCTTTCCTAAGTGGACTTAAAGTAGGACATGACATGACCCTTCCCTAGTACTGCGTCACTTAATAAAAGATTTCTTCTTCAGTGCAGAGGATATACCCCTACAGTGCTCGCATCTCAAGCTTCAATCTCACCTTTAAACCCACCAACTGCATTTAGTCATTTCACAAAACACTATCTGTCATCACAAGCATTCACTTGTACTAGGCATCTGTAACTTCTGCAGCTGTGGAAAGTACCTGCTGAAAATAGCTAGAGATAGAATGCAACAAGATTTGGTCTAAAATTCATGGTTGTCCTCTTCTAAACTTACTTCAAAGAGGAACTAACCAAGTCTTCACTTTATCCTGCACAGTTTTCTTTTACACCAATATTTTTTATGTTACTTATACAATAATTAATTTTAATGTAAGACTTTTCATAGTAGAGTGACTGATGGATGTTTCCAAGATTTAGGATTTATGAATTGCAAACTGCACACCAGTAGTAGAATGCAAACCCCTTGCATTTGACCAGAGGCATCACACAATGAAGAAGTGAATCTTGGAAGTGAGAATCCCCAGAGCACTGTAACAGAAAATACTGGACTTCTGATGTAGAGAAAATGAATATGCAGACTGGAATCAGTATAGCTCAAAACAAGTATGACGTTTTCCATAGCTGAATAAGGTTAGGAATAAACACATGTACAACAAACTTTTGTGCCTTGCTGTTAGTCAGTGAAAATTATTAATTTTAAACATACTAGAAACTACTACCTTGTTATACACACCTCAGGTAACCACACATATGCATTATGTAGATATAGATGTTCTTATTTACCTTTTTGATTTTTTTCCTTCTTCAAATTACATTGTAGATTGAAATGCAGAAGACAATGATTTCTAGATGAGCTTTCATATGTTCCTTTTTATAATTTCTAACAAAATCACTCATTATGGTCTTCCAAAAACCTAAGGATCCTGAAATCCATTTGTATTTTTTTTCTTCTTTAGATGTATTTAAAAAAAACCGTATTTATTTCTTGCAGTAAGAAATACAGTGATTCCTTGTGACGAATCCTTTTTATGCTGCCTTGTACAAGAAAGAAAAAAGAGAAAACAAACCAAAACCAAACAGAAAAATGTCTGCAGAGCAGATGTAGTGACAGGAGCTTACCCCTTTCTAAACTGACGTGGGGTTTTAGTTCTTTCCAAAATGTATTTCTGTTCTTGAAGAGAGGAGGTTCTAGGGCTTCTTTTCTCATGGGAGCCAAAAGTGAATCAAGGCTAAGTGGTTGCTAAGACTGAAAGTAGAATGCAGATTGTTTTTCATGTAAGATTTATCTCTAGATATTCCTGTATTATAAAGTGCTAAAATCAGAAATAAATGTTAGCTATTAATAGGTATTTATTTGACAGTGTCAATAAACGCTACACTCCTCCTATAGGAGTGAACCCTCCTAAACTCTCCAAGTAGGGGAAATTTTCCTCCTCTGGAGTTCATGGTAACTTCTTGAACTGAACCTGCCAAATCCCCCAGTGTTGTGCTCTTTGCTGTGCAGGCCATGGGCCACAGGGAGGGTGCTTGGCTCAGCTTCTGCCAGCCCCTCTCTGCTCCTCGGGAATCCTCCCCTGGAAATGGGAGTCCAGTGTGGAGTGGCTGTGGTTGCTGCAATGGCTAAAGCCTGCCCTGCAACTGCAGATCCCCCTCTCCTGTTCCAGCACCCCTCCCACTCTCTCCAGCAGCAGGACTCAGCACTTCAGCAGCAGTTCAGTGTTTCAGTGCTCCTGCTGGCAGTGGTGTCTCACAGAGCTTGTTGGTACAAGATTGGGGAGTTTTACATGGGCTGTTGTCCTATGGTGGCTGCCTTAAGCATTGCCTTTATCCAAGGATTGTACTTCCCATTTTGTTTGTCTTACAGAATGCATTTAGGTTTTTATGTCATTGCCAAGTTTTTGAATTTCCTTGTACTTGAAAGGCTAAACATCAGAAAGATACACTACTTGGAAACAGGCCATGATGAAAAAGCACCATCAGAGGGGCCAAGCCAGACATTCATTTTGGCAAAGCCTGGTTTAATTGTCTTTTTAAAGCTAATTTATGCTTCAACCAGGCTTTCAATGACAGGCAATGTTTTCTACCCTAAGTTGGCATTGTAGTTCCTTTGAGATGTCTCTGAGTTGGGTGTCTTTCCTGTTGAGCTTAAAAACTGCTTCCAAGTGATTCTTTGAGCAACTGGTGCCTTTGGAAGGCAATGGTACTTGCACATATGGTTCTCCTGGACTTCCAGGCTTGAAATCAATCCCTGAGGGCTGAACATCTGTGGGAGCACTTCAGGGTATTCATATAAGGAAGATAGTAAAATAATGTCTTTGTTCTAGCCCCTGTTGAAGTGATTAAGAGGTAAACAGTACTCAGGATGGCAAAAATATAAAAAAGTTTAGCATTTGTTCATTATAATTTTTTAAAAAGATCCTGAGTATGCAATGGTAAATGATAGGATTTATTCAGTATTAATGCAGTAAGATATTTCACATACCTTTAATATATTAAAATATAATTGACACATCTCATGTGCATATTTATTTCTGGAATTAATGTCTTTTTGAGAGGACCGTTCTTTAAAATCAATTTGAGTTACCAGCCCATAAATTTTGATTGGGTAGTTAAGCTATTTTTCAGTCCAGTCTACATTCTGTATGTTCATGCATGTGTGCTCCAGCTTCAGATTAGTTTAAGTCTCCCTCTTCAGGGAAAAAATAAAGACCTATGCAGAGAAAATAATCCCCACGTAAATTCCATGCATACTTGCAAATTTAAAATACCAACCACAGCTTGGTTTGTTTGTGGGTTTTTTGTTGGTTTTGTTTTTTGGGTTTTTTTTTGTTGTTGTTGTTGTTTGTTTGTTTGTTTGTTTTTCTGTGATCTTTTATAGCACCTTTGCATTTACAGCTATACTTATGCCAGTGCACACAAGCTTTGGGGAATGGTGGAGCATATGTAGAACATTAAGTATTAGACTGTTTTATGCTTTTTTCCTTTGTCAAAAAGATTGTTCAATTACTGCTAGCTTTCTCAGTAGGTGCCCTTCTGCAGTACTGCAGTCTGCTGGATGTTATGAATTTTCCTGTGCCCTTCTGAGACTCAGAGCAGCTTGATCCTCCCAGTAAACTAACATGTTTTGAAACAATTCAGATATAGCAATGCTTAGAGGACCTATGGCCCACGTGGAGTTTTGTGGGGCATGGTACATGTGTGCAATTAAAAATCTGTGCAAAGAATGCATGCTAGTCCATTTAAAATTAATAACAAGAGCAATTTGTAATTGCTCACAAAGTAAGGCTGCTGATGAGCTTAAGTTGCATCACCCTTCCTGCAGCAGGTGCTGTAATATTGTTGTGCTCAGAAGGCAGGTAATGTTGCATCTGCACTAACCACAAATCAGTCACTCCTCTTGTAAACCTGTACATCTGCATATTTTTGGATATCAAAGCATGTAGGATTGCATTTGCATATAAAGAGATTAAATTTTATTATCCAATTTAAATGTCTGTGATGTGCATTATGCTTGTTTTGAAAATCTGTATAGGCTGTAAACTGTATTACTGAGAAACACATCATCTGTCATGTCTGGCAGACCTCAAACGTGTATGTATGGAATTTTGTCAATTAATAGCCCATTTAATAAAAAATATTCTGAAAAATAAAATCCATAGGAGAAATAATGAATGGGGCTCACATGACAGGTCCAGGTGTAAGTCCTTACTATTTGTCTGTGACAGAAAACATTCAGAGTGATATAAAAAAATAACATTTTTGAAACCTAAGAGGAAATGAGCAACAGAGCAGCAGTCTCCCTGCAGCCAGTGCCCTTGTTGTTATGCTGGAGTGTTTGACATGCTCTTTCTAGGTCATCGTTTTGCCTTTCCTACCTTGTCATGCTTACAAATAATTATTATTTTACCCTTTAGCAAGTAATGAATTATAAACACACAGACAGTACATAATGGTAATGAAAAAGAGCACTAATATTTACCAGTTCCTCACAGTGGTGTGAGCATGTCTGGAGCTGGAGATAATGAGGTGAGGAGAGGATAGAGGGAAGGTCTCCATCAGTCTCCTCCATCATCCTGTTTCAATTGCTGTGACCTGTGAAAGTATTCACTGAGCCAGAAAACAGGGAAAAGTCAAACTTTATGGCCTAAGAGATGGGACAGTTCATAGGAAGTGGAGTTCACATCAAATATGCGATTTTTTAAAAAGTCTTACAGTGTGGAGGTTTTTTTTCTAGCTGAATAATGACTTGAATCTTTTACATTAATGTAAATATGATGAAAGATTCAAATTAATCTTTCACAAAAAAAAAATGACATTTTCCCCAAGATATTTGACATTCAAATTACTGCAGCATCAACAATATTGTCTAAGGATGAAAACAGCTTCCTTCAAGGTTTATGTTCAGTCCCTCAAGCAGAGTAAATAATTCAATGAACATTCTCAGAGCCTATTTGGACAATCCAACAGTTAAGCTAATTTATAAATGGATCTACAAATCCAGAGCTAAGTTTATACATATATATACATATATTTTTAGTTCAAGTTTCTGAAAACTATGTAATTCAGAAATATCAATTAAAACATTAGATTGAGTCCAAATTATGTTTTTAAGATGACGAGGAGTATAATTTCCAACAGGAGAAGAAAATAAAGCACATTTCTCCTTCCAATCTAATTTCTTCTTCTTCCTCTTCTTCCTCTTCCTCTTCCTCTTCTTCCTCTTCTTCCTCTTCTTCCTCTTCCTGTTGCTGTTATTATCACTATTATTACAAGTAGTGCTAGATTTCTGTAACTAGACAAGTTTGCACCATGTGCTACTGTCACTGTCTGCCTATGAAGTTAGAAGTAGGTTATTCTAGACTCCTTGTGATTAGGCCATTATAGTTTTGAAAGTAAATTTTTTGTTAGTAAAAGTCTCAGTTCATCTCAATGTTTTCTCATGGATGAGTTTCATGCCTCTCTTGGATCCTCTTGTCCCCTCAGTAGCCTGCTGCTGGAATTTGCTGAGGACTTTTATTCCTATAGCAGCTGCAAAATAAATTTTCCTCACAGAATTCTGTCTTTTAATTTATCCAGGACACTGGGCACTCCTGCATTCTCACACATTCAGTTATGAGCTAGGTTTGCTGAACTAGCTGGCAAAGGACCACTCTTATTTTTACAGAGCAAGCAATAGATATTTCTTGTCCATTCAGTGCTTTATTTATTAGGGTCTGTACTGTCTCTCTCAAAATATTTCTTTTGCTTTCTCTGTGGGTAGAGTCCTAATTGTTCTTGGCACAACTATGAAATTTTAAGTATTAGGGAACAACTGTTTCCCACTGTGGCAAAAGGCAGATTTATTCACTGTCATCAGAGAGTGAGTGTATGTGTGTGCAAGAAGTTTTTTTGAAATTTAGAATTATTTGTAAAAATGTGATTAGTATCTCTAGTAATATATTGAAGTAAATTTGTGTTATTTAGGAAGAATGTTTCTTCTTTCATAATGTGATATATACATTAATTATTATTGAATGTTAGAAAGAATTGCAGGATTGGTTTCACTAACTTCTCTGGATTTATTTGCTATCTACACCTTATTTGCCCAGCAATATATTGAGAAATTAGTAAGAACAACCTTATAAAGTTCATCTACTGTAAATATGGCAGACAATATCCATGAAATTAATGAAGGGTTGGTTTTATTAGCATGGAATTGCATGAACATAAAGATCTTCTACTTGAAAATTAATGGAATTTTACTTCATAGTTTCTTTTTATTATTGAAGACATAAATTGCTCACACAACTCGACAATATGTTTTCTGAAATCTATTGAAAATCTGCCCACTTCATCATTGTGCTCAGGATGCTATTTCATATAAGTGATTTTGTATTTTATGGATGTATAGAGAAATAAATGTCATTTTCCTAAAATGACCTGAGCGCTTAGCAGAAATCCTTAATACCTCTTTCAGGGAAGAGATATTTTTTATCCTAGGAAAAATGCTGCCTTTTCTGTGTGTGTGATGTTGCTTTGTGTTGCCTTTTTGCCTTTCCTTAGGAGAATAAGATGAAATGCCTACTCTGTGACGCAGCTTACAATGGAAAGTTATCCAAATCCCATTGAAAGGTTCATTTTAAAGTAAAAGGGTTATACTGAAAAAGAAAAAATAGACACTTGTCAGTTTTAATGCCTTTGCATTTGCCTAGCTGTGTTCCTATGAAACACTGCAGTAAGACTGTATTAGGGTTGATAAAATGCTTTTGGTTGATTTGATATCTTTAGCAAACCCCCAGCATTCTTGAAAAAAATATTTTTGATCTGTAAGTACAGAATATTTTTTTTTTCTAATAATGGCAGTCAGGAATCACTCATTGGAGTGCACGAGTATAATTTTTGTAATTCTGGGCTGTCTTCTAGGAAATAGGCATTCTTAGCCTTAATATGTAGCATGTTTTTAAGAGGAGGTGTCATACACTGAGCCTGCCTGAGTATGGTAGAGAATTTAAAAGTGAACCCTGTCTGGAAGTGAGCAGGCTTCTCACTGAAGTCTCATGCAGGTTCATATCATAAAATCAAATTTCATTCAAATTAAAGATTCAATTAAAAATTCATGTATATTCCAGGAAATGTTGTCAACTTCGTTTCCTGGTAGCTTGAAGGGGGTGAAATCTTTGAATACTAATTACATTCTATAATAGAAATGAAAATATGTTGTACTCAGCATTTCTAGGGTCCTTTTGGTTTTTTTTTTTTTTTTTTGAAAGTGTTGAATTGCAGGCTGGGGGATATAAAACTTTTAGGGAAATAGTCAATTGATTTTACAGTTGCAAGGGAGATTCTGTAATTCAGTTGATTGAATGGTGTTTGTCAAGTGAAAAGCTCGTGCTCCTTGTATGTGCTGCAACTCATAAGAGCAGTTATTTGCTCTTGTGACACAGCACTAGTAAAAATTGGATTCACTTTGTCTTCAGTAAGCTTATTTTTAATATGTTATATGATGACAATAATAAGCTAAGGCTTGGAATTGCACAGTGAAGAACATGGAGTATATTTCACCACAGCATATTACACCTGGATGATTGTTAAGGACCTTTAACAGGTCTTTGCTGCTAAGACTTAAAATTTAAAAAGCCATTGGAAAAACTAAGTGCCATATTTGTGAGCAGACTTCTGCTGCTTTTCTGCTGTCTTTTGGTATTTTTTTTGACTGCTAGCCTTGTCACAGGTCATTGTGTTTAACTAATATACTCTTTATGTGGTCTATGTTTCACCCATGTACAATCATATTTCATTCAATAACTTGTATACAAGTGAAGCAAAAGTTGAAAACAAGAATTAATTACACATAGGTATGGTTTTTTTTTCAGTAGACAATTTTTACCAGTTCTAAAGTCATACTAACCGAATATTAGATTTTTTCTGGCTACATTTTTTTAATGTCAAATGTTCTATTTTAAAGAGTTCTTAACAGCCAAAATATTAAATTTATGAAGGTATTTTATGTAGTAAAACATCATGTATTAAAAAAAAAAAGAAAAATTGAAAAAGCCCCAAACTTTGAGCAATTATATTTTCTCTGAAGAAATATAACTATTAAATGCATACGTTTATAAGCTATTTTACGTGTTTTGTTTTCATTCTGACGTGGAAACACTTTGATGTCATTCTAAGGAATTTCCTGACTGGAAATCATCTGAGTATAACTTAACCTACTGTGCCAAGGGTATATCAGCTGTGACTGTGTGTACATGACTTCTGAGCTGGCTTTTGCCTTTTCAGACATGTTAAAATATTTGTGTGACACAGCTGCCCAAGCTGTTCACCTGGCAAGTGATTTCCTCACATAAGTCACAGTTTACACACTCTTAAAATGTGCAGCTCTCTGCAAAACCTGGCTAGTGAATGCTGTTTCTGCCAAGAGGCAGAATAAAAAGTTCTAGGTTATTTTACCATATCTTTTTTTAAAATTTTCTCAATCAATTGGTATTGGTGGCTCTTCTGACATAAGGTGTCTTTCCCTTCTGTTCTCTTTCTCATTCTTTTCCTTTTTACATGCTTTATATTGGGTTTGTGTGCATCCTTCAGTATTACTGATAATTTTCCCAACCTTCCAGAGAACCTACAGGGAAATTTAAAGATCCTTTTTTCCATTATCACCCTTAGCTTTATATGCCAGCAAAATAGGAATGAGCAATACTTTTCTGTTTCTTATCTGAGACCTTATAAGTTGATAGCCAGAAACAAGGTTCTCTTTAGATTTTTCTGTTACATTTGGACAAAGATAGAAAAATTATGTCAGTAGAAATAAAGGCAGATATGACAAATGGAGAAAAAACAGTAGTCCTTTTGGAAAAAAGCAATAGTCCTTGGGGGAAAAAAACCTCTTAATTTAAGTAATTTTAAAAGTTGTATGAAGTAGGAGGAAGCAGGGAGGGTTAGTACACGATTTGAGGTCATCAGTCTAACACAGTCCTGACTCTGTGTTTGTTAACAAAGTATCACAATTCAATTTATATGAACTAAAGATTATGGCTGTGAATGAGAGTGATTTGAGACATTTTGTGGAATACGAGAGTGTGTTAGTTAGGTATAACTTGGTAGAAGTAACTTGTTTCCTTGTGGATTTTGACAACCATTCCTCTAGAATATTCTTCAAATTATTTTCTAATAAAAACTGTGTGGCCTAGGTAATCTGTCGTGGTTCTTCTCCACCCTCACCCCTGTAAAGTTTCACTGACACTTTTTGCATGCTCTCAAGTCCACCATTTGTTAATCTCTCCATCAGAGAGGTCACTCCTAGTAGAAATGTTTTGTGCATGTGAGAACTGTGAGCAGTTTTTCCTCAAAAATCCTCTCTAAGGAAAATTTTTAAAAAATTATTTCTTAAGCAATAGTTGTTTTCTGAACTTCAAATTCTTGTTGGTTATACAAGTTTTTCTGTGGTTTTGTGTCTTTCCATAGTTGCCTACAATCAGCTACTTTGTGGTTTTTGTTTTTTTCTTTTTACTTTACTTCTTGAGTTATTCTTGTCTCTTTGCCCTTTGGAATAATTTCCTTATTCAATTCTTAGACTACATTATTCTAAGTATGTCCTCCACTTAACCTCAGCTTCTTTCTTTGCCAGGTCTTTGAACTAAGATAATTATAATAACCAAATAACTGTGAGTCTTAAAGCAAATATCACTTATCTTCACATTAGAAGTTAAACAGTACTTTAAAAGTGTTAGCATTCTAAACAATCACTTCACTATATAATCTCCAATTACATAAATTTATGCTGAGTGAAAAATTCTTCTTCCTTGCTATTCAAACTTCTAAAACCATAGTGCAGTACCTGAAAAAGTATCTTCTTCCCATAAATTACCACAAAGATTCTGCTTGTGATGGCAGTCTGGTTTTGAGGTATCCACTTGAGACATGTTAATCATCACTATGAATAATAGAGCCAGGCAATAAAAGACAAAATAACGCCTTAAAGGGAGAGTTTTGAGAAACCCATGTGACAAAACGTGTGAGGTGCAGGTTGCTCCCAAACACACAGACCATTGCTCTTGAAACCTACCAGTTTTATTTTCAATGGTCTATTCATGGCAGACTCCTTATGTAGTAGATTGTTAAATGTCCCTGCCATCCCACCCCTTCAGTGAGTATTCAGTGGCTTGTTATGAAAGTCTGGGGTTCTTCTCAGTGTCTGGCTTTATGGTCTTAGGAAGGCACAATAAGAAGTGTAATTGAGACATTGGATCTACATTGGTAAGGTTTGTGACAATCCTTTGCATTCATTCTCCCAGAATTTATTCGTCAGACTTTTACTAAGGCAGAATATTGCCATGGTCCGTGCGGTGACAAAGGACTCTTTGACAATAATATCAGAAGGCTAAATATGATTTCTTAACATAACTCCATAATTCAGAGAATTGGGCTATTATCCAGTCTGGGGCATAGAAGCTGCTGCTTCCAGCTCTGTACAAAGAATGTTCGAATAGCTTGCAAAATCAGAGATAACAGCTTTTCACCTCATAGGTTGAAAGGAAGAAAAACCCTCATCTCCCATTATCAGGAGACAGGCAGAGAAACCTCTGTCCTTGAAACACAACTCAGAGATTTGTTTACAGAATCTTATACAGAGTAAAAAACGCTTTCCCATGGGAATGATTTTTCTGCAGGCCTGCATGCAGGGAAACTTATAATATGTTCACATTGCAGCAAAACATTCACTTCCCTGCCCCCCTGCCCTACTTCCTCCCACTCCCTCCCAAAAACACCAA
Source organism: Leptocoma aspasia (assembly GCA_013399835.1). Taxonomy (NCBI): domain Eukaryota; kingdom Metazoa; phylum Chordata; class Aves; order Passeriformes; family Nectariniidae; genus Leptocoma; species Leptocoma aspasia. The sequence goes on from VXAX01003853.1 coordinate 184,565, forward strand.
AACAGTGAAGTTTTGTCTCTTGGGTTGCTAAAATGTGCTGGATTTCTTTTCAGAATTTGAAATTTTCTTACTCTGCATACATTGTATTCACATATATCATGCTGCCTGCAGAGCTCAAAAAGGTGAGGGGAGATGGATTCTAATGCCAAATATATTACCTGTGTTCTTGTTGATTTTTATCTCTTGTTTTAGGTCTGTATTTACTAATGTCACAAGTGCTTGGATGACATACTGTCATGTGCCCTGAGTTTATTCCCATGCCACAATTTCATCAGAAAGAGTTTATCATGTTAATAAGATCAGATCCTGATTTCTGTCTCAGTGAGTACCAGCAGATAGATCTGTCAGCAATAGGCAGGCTAGGCTAAATGTCATGGAAGATACATACCCTGGGTAAGTGTAGGACACAACCCAAGTGGAGATTGAAAAAAGGCCCTGTACAAGGTGAATAACCATATTTGCCATATTTACATTTTCATCACTCAGCTGCAAGGGAGAAAGGAGAGCTGTGATCATATCATCATATTAAGGTAGTGAGAGTTTATGAAGGACATCAAGAATATTCTGAGGTAAAGAGATATTTTCCATCTTCCACATCCCATAGACATAGCAGATCTGCTGGGTGATTTTTTTTGAAGTTGTTACCTGGGAGATGGAGATGAGAGAGTGTCTATGGAGTAAAGATGTCTAACTGAAAAATGGTGTTAGAACATCCTGCTGTGGTGATATTAATAGTATGGAAGACAGAGCTTCAAAAATGGAAGATATCAACGGCATTAGTCATCCATTTCCTTGAAATAAGCTGTCCAGTGTTAAAATTCTCTCTTCTTCTTACAGTTTTGAAGAAGTTTAGGTAAAAAAGGAATGTCTTTCCTGGGCTAGGGTATCTCAGTTTCCACCATAAGATGGTGATGTTCATTTGAGAAGATGGATTTGAAGCCAGAATTTAAAAAAGAGGGGTTCTGGATTTCTGCCTTTTAAAAGGTCAGACACTTTTCCAGAGCTTTATGTTGTATTAATCACAGATAATTCCAAGGGCCAAAACAAGGTTTTGATTTTGCATTTTAAAAAATTGTTCTAATTTCCATTTCCAAATTTTCCTGAGTGGAAAAGGCTCTGGAGATACAGTCCTTACCTTGTTCAGGACAAGTCCTGGAGAAAGGGAACCTTAATCCATCTTGCAAATTTTCCTTTTGTAGAATACCCTTCTTCACCAAGCCTGCCTATAGGTATTACATTAACTTGAAAAGTCTGAATTAATTTAATATTAAGTACATGTTTACACATGAAAGCATCATAATTTAATTTTAAATTGCAGCATTTCGAAGGCATCACTTTCATACATCAGTTCCAATTTACATGTGCAAACTATGCAATCTTCCATCCTTAAAGTCACTTTATAAGGACTGTCCCTCTGCATGACTTAGGCTGGATACAGAATGTGAGGCACACTCTAAATTTATGGAAGTTGCTTTTGGGGAATTATAATATCATATTCTTTAAGAACAAGATTAATGACTGATGAATATTAAAATATTTTTAAAGTAGTGTTTTATGGAACACATGACAGGAATATTCATTTAAATGTTGGGGTTTCTCAGATATGTTCATGTACGTAAAATGGCAGCTGAGAGCAAAGTTTATCTTGCCATGTTATGCAAAAGCATTTTTAAAAGCTGTACATATTGATTACTTTTATTGAAAAAGTATAACCCTTAGGTGAGAAAACTCATGAGCTCAAGCCTAAAGGTGAAACCCCTAAACTGATAACTTTCCTGGAAGGAGAAAGTGTAGAAGTGTTGCCTTTCCAAGGATGAGTTATTCCTCATGTAGTAAAAATTAATATAAATGTCTGAATTTTTGCATCATTTTAAGCTCTTAATGTAATAGAGTTGCAACATTTTCTTAATGAGTTAATGTTTTACAGCTTCCCCCCATAAATCAAGTGCAGATTTTTTAGACATGGAAACTAAAAGTGAAGAGAGGTATCTAGAGCCAGTTAAAACAAGATTTAACTTCTTTTTCAGTGGAGAGATGGGTCTACCAATGCAGAAAAAAATTGCAGGTTTTTCCTTCAGCATGTGAACTGATTAGATTTATCTTGTGACACTGTCAAAAGTATCCAAAACCTTTTTATAAAAGGTTTACATATCTTAGAACTGATTATTGCAATTAGTTTTGTATCTGGAATGAACTTGGATGTTTATGGTGAGTCTGAAGTAATCCCCTAAAATTATGTAAAAAATATATATTTTTTTAATTTAGGATTGTAGGGAAACTAAAATTGTCTGTAAAGGTTTGCAAAAGAAATGTCAGGTCTTTTTATAGTAATTCTTAGATGGTTAAGGCCAGTCCAGTTAGAAAAATAAGGAATGTAAATAATGATGGGTTTAACAGCTAGTCTGTTTCACATAATTTATATGAAAATCATTTATTCTAAATCAAAAATATTTAAATTTTGTTTTTTCCTGCTTGAGCTCTTTACATATTGAAAGCTGTTTCATGTTTATATATTGTAGGAAACTAGACAAAATGTAATTTTTGATTTATGTCTTACATTCTGTAAAATACATCAGTATACCTATGAGGACAACATTAAGGATGCTCACTCAGTGAGAATGCTCATAACTTCCAGCCTAGGAAGTTTTTTTGAGAATTAAGAAATCATTCTGTGTTATTTCTTTCCCTGCTATTCCAAAATAAACCCATACCCTTAAACATCCCTATCTAAGAGTGTTTTATTTAAAACTGGAATTGAATGTACTTTATTCACTTTTATTGCTATATTAACTCTGCAAGTATTAGGTCAAAAATGCTGTAGAAAGAACTCACATTAAATTTGAAAGTGTCACTTAAATTCAGCTTTTTTACTTAAATAATAATATTTCTGATGCCAATGCAAGAAGTCAGTAAAATTAGGATGAAGTATTTAAAATAAATTCATGTTATTTAGCAGTACAATTCAAGTTGCCCCATTGCATCCATAGCACACACACCCCCCCTCCCTGAAATTCTGCAATTTTCAGGACACCAAGGCAAATCTTCCTTCATCATCAGTCATGTGTCATTCAGGTGACTGATGGACAGCTCTGCCTCAATCAGGAGGGAAGGATCTTTTCTTTTTATAACTGACAGCACATTTATTGGCTGGTGTAGCAGACATAGGATAAAAAGTAAATTTAAGGAAAGGGGACAGAGATGAGAAATTTCGGCTTGTGGCTGATATGGTAATAAGGTATTCTCATCCAAGTGAGTAGAGAGGAGCATTTTGTGAGTAGAAGGGAGAGGATTTCAGAATTGATAACTCTTCAGGATGTGATACAAAATATAAGATTAAAAGTGTATGGCTTAAAATACTGATACGCTAAGAAAGATTTTATGGCATTTTTTAAAATTGCACAATAAACAAAGAGATCAGGCAAAGGAGAAACAATTTATTTGTATCACTGAAGAGAAGTAGGACAAGACATCAGACTGATTTGATAACAAAAGGACATTCAGCTTAGGAAGAAAAACCAATAATTTTGTTATGTCATACAAAATGGAATGAGGTTTGGAAGGGAAGTTTGAGGTTTTAACCTGAAATGTTTGTTGAAGGTTCAAGTTTAATTTTCATATAAATTGTAATTTAGTAGTCTTGTGTTTTAAATACAGAACTGTCTGTTCACAAATGTAATTAGTGTAGATAAATACTAGTTGAAGAAATTGACTTGTTATTAAGGAATGGATACAAAAATAATGCCAAGAATTTTTGGTTTAGTTGTTCCCCCAGCTCAGGGTAACTACATGAAACAGGAATTACACAGCTTTCTATGTTTCCAGCGATTCCATAGTAAAACCAAAAATTGCAAAATAATTGGGGAAAGTTCTAAGAACTTAAAATTAGGAAGCTCTTTTACAGTGGTGCTAACTGAATATGCAGCAGCTGACATGTGGAAGATACTGGTTTGCACTAACCATTAGTGACAGATGCTTGACCCTAAATAGTCAGGGTGAAAGCCTACCGACCAAAGGAGAGACTAAAAGAGAAGGTGATGGAGATTAAATATTGAAGTAGATGCATTTTTATGTTCAGAAGATCTGCGCTCGCTCCTCTCTAGTGGTGATTTCTGTCTGAAGTACTGACTACAATTTGTTTTGTTTATTTCATAAGATCTGACAAGATCATGACCTGGTGGTTGCATAAAGCAGGCTAAGGATTTTAATTTGTCATCGAGCCCCAGAGTGAGGAGATAAGAGATCCAGGCCTAAAGTCAAATGGAATTTATCTCACATAAAATCAAAGTGTGGCACTCAGGCCCTAATAAAAGAATTAAAATGCATTAAAAATGTCAATGGAAATTTAGAAAAGTAGAGGGAAAAGGAAGAGTCCATACTTTTTTTTTTTCTGCCTGCTTTTGGAATGTGTACAGAAGACAGAAACAGAAAAATATAACTTTGTTCTGTGACTAGAGAAAGAGCCATCTCTGGGTTTCAGCCTGAGTATATTGAGTTTATCTCCATTGCCCCTGCTCATTGAGCCTTTCTCAGCATCTACTCTCTGGTAAAGTAAAACTCTTTCAAAAACTCTAACAAAAAATGGTAAAAAAATTCTCCCAACTCCTGACTTTCTGCTCTGTACATTAGAAAATGAATTTGTAATACTACACCTATCTTCAGCCATGCAACTTGTTTTTTAGGTTTGAATGCTGAGATAGAACTAAAGGAAATTCCAAAAGCGTTTGCTATTGTTTTGATCTGTTTAAGGTATTTTATTTTTTCCAGGGAGCTTAAACTTCTGAATATTCTTGAGAGTAGGAACTAGCTTCTGTCTTGTGGGTTGCCTTAGGAAGTGAATAAATTTGGAGTAAAATTAGTCTATAATTACTTGGGGATGAGGATACTTGCAATGAATTGGCTTTGATGTAGCCTGTTCCAATACATTATATGGATAAAGACAAGAGCAGGGATTCACCTTTAAAGTCACCATTTGATATCAGGTTTTCAGTTAAGTGAGGATAAAGCCCTGAGTTTTATGTTTATGCAAGTGGGCAGCAAACAACAATTCAGCTTTGTTTTCACTGAATAGAAGTTGACAGAACATCAAAGTTTATACAACTTCAAGGCTTTATACTAAGCAGATATTGCAGAAACTTTCAGTCAAGGGTTCAGCTGCAAAAATAAAAAATATGCTTCTTCAGCAGAGCATTGCCAGGTTCATAACATGTGTTAAGAAAACTGTCTCCATGAAAGTATTTTAAATTTTTTAGGGACATGCCAAGTGTTATGCAAATAATATTATCTTTGAAAATATCTAAATACATGTAACATCATTGAAAAATGCACACAACGTATTCCCTCCCAAACATGATAGCTGTTTTCAAGAAAGGTATCCTGTAGTACTGTAGCTTATTTAGGGTCTCCAGAAAAAAAATATTTGATTTTTCAAAATTGAGAAAAAATTTAAAGAGAAATTAATCTAAGCATTCAAACGCATAAAAAATAGAGAAAACAAAGCAAGAATTTGTAACATAGTAAAAGGTTTTAGTAGCTCAAAATACTTGAAGTCAAAATTAAAAAGAAAGCAGCTTGACCCGAAAGCTTTGCTTTTGAGAAATATCAGAAATTAGAGTATTTTTTAAACAAATTGAACAGAATAAATGACTTTGTATATTAAAGGAAGAAGAGAGAAGGGAAGTAGACTATAAGTTTTATATTACTGCAGTTACGAAGAACAGAAATATGATTCAGGAAAGTTATGAATGCAGAGGAGGAATGTGTGGTCAGAGAGAAAAAGAAGGCTCTAAGTGAATATGGAAGAATAACTTGGTTGCAATATATAGGAATTGCTGGAATGATTAGTGTTGTAATGGCAAGTAACAATGCAGGGTACTATGTAAACCACATTTCCCTTATTCACATAGCTGCTGATTTTGTCAAAGAATTCAAATAGTTCTGTGTGTTGTGGCTTCCCTCCCTTATTGTGATGCTTAATAATTTTCTTTAGAATATATAAGCAAACTCATATTTGTTACTTTTTAATGTATTTCTTTATGCAGGAGACCTGTCTAAAAATTGGCAACACATTTTCTGCCTTTTCATTTCTTCATATCCCAAGCTGACTTAAGCAAGGAGTCACATGCTGGTTTGGACCACCACAATTGAATACATGAGGTCCTTTTGAATTCACAGACTTGCAGAATCCTAGGGTGGTTTGGGTTGGAAGGGGCCTTAAAGGTTGTCTGGTTCCAACCCCCCTGCCATGGACAGGGACACCTTTCATTAAACCACAGTTTTTGGGCAGTCTCTTGCAAAGGTGATTTGTTACTTTCTTCTTTATCAGTCTGCTCTGAAACCTTTTCTGCTGAAACCTCAATTTGGAAGAGTCTCTCTGACCATTCCCCTCAAAACAAGCTCTAGAGTTTAGAAAGTCCCTGAGCTCCACTGTAATGAACTCTACTGCAAAGAATTAATTTAGATTTCTGCTGCAGCCTTATCTTCCTTTTCCACCCTGATCATCTATCAGCCCTTCTGAGGTTGTCAGGCTACCAGCTTCAGATGTGTTTGAAAAGCTTTTGCTACTGCTTTTTTAAATCCTTAGCAAGTTGTCAGTTGAGGGTGAAGTTTATTTTTGTATGAGTGTTTTTGGAGGTTGAGGAGAGGGTGGTGGCCTTGCTAATTTTCTGTTTAAATAGCAGCTTATGCTCTTTTCTGTTTTCCTTGACTGTACAGACATTCATTCATGAATGTGTTGCTGTACTTCAATAAATCCTTTTGTCCTGCAGTTTAATCACATATCTTTGGTAAATGGAACTTTGCTGTTCATGTTTTCCTCTTTTTTTTCCTACCTGAATGTCAGAGCTTTTCCTACAGTTTGACTGCATTCTTGAAGAACGTGATGTCCCAAGCTATGGGTACTCTAATTTTCTTTTGGTCTTTTAATTAAGAACTTTTATTTCAGCTTTCAAGGTAGTATGTTCTATTTTGGTGTAAGGTGATCCTCTCTTCTGTGTATTTTTTTTTTCCTTTTGTAAGTGATTAAACTCAGGGTCCTGTACATGCCAGAATCCTTTAATGGACATTCAGAAGATCTCTTTAGCTCAATGATGCTAATTTTTATAGATTGTAAAACACTGAGGCTATTCCAGACAGTGTAAGCCTGGAATTCTGGTATTAAAACCCAGTAAATTGTATGCATATCAAATTAGCCCAAAGAAAATGGTAAGTTAATACAGAATGTATTTGATGAAAATTGTAAGAAAATAATGCAAATAAATCCTGTCAGAAACAGTTTTGTTGGAAACTGGGTTTGGAAATAAGGTCATATATGTGAAATGAGGAACTGCAACAAGGAAAATGGTGACTCTGAGATGAGCTGGGGTCACAGCAGAAGAGAAAACCAGTAGGAGCTCCCAAGACTAATGCTGTGGTAAAACAGGAATGCTAATGGAGCTCTCTAGTCTATAATTCAGGAAAGTGTGGGTAGGAGGATTAGGGCTATTTTCATCTCATACAATACACTGACAAACAGGAATAGTGCAAGTAGTTCTTGGGTATGCATTATTAAAAAGTGCTGAACAAGTCTTTATACATGAAAAAATCCTACCACATGAAATATTTGTGCTGTGAAAGTCAGGCCTTATGGTAGAGACTTCAGGCTTAATTTGTTTCATCTACCTGAATGAGATTGAAGAGATAATTTTATTAACATTCACGACTGTGTTCTAAAAACAGGAAAATGCTAGATAGGAAAAATAATGTGTGAGAGGAACTAATTTTGATTTCCTGATACAAAATTACAAAAGTACTGTCAGTTTGCTATGAAGTTTTAGTTACAAATCAATGATATTTAAAACCCAGAAACCATGTGGTAGTCTAGGAAGCTAATTTGCCAAAGTGCTATTTCCATTAAATTTGTGTATATATTAATTTTGTTACTATTTTGAGTCCCGACAAGGGATTAGATAATACAGTTTGTTGACAGTGATTAAATCAGTTCATTATTTGCTTTGTCTCAATATGAACAGTGCCTGGTATTTCTGCTAAAAGTTCAAAGTTCTCATTGATTTGAAGGCAGCTAGGATTGATCACCTCAGAGGATAATTTGTAAGGCGTTTTGATTTTTCTAACATAGGAGCAAGTTCTACACATTGCAAAGTGTGGTTCTCCTTGAAGATTTACAGCACACCTGCAGCAGCAGAAAAGACCATAGATGTGGACTGCAAAGCTCTGGTAAGATTACTCTAAATGTCTAATTTTGTTCTACTCCATTAGAAAAAAAAAAATCATTTTTATTCTTGTTCTGGCTGCTATCACACAGGATTAATAAATTTTATTAAGTGACCACACAATCATTTTTTGAGCAATAAAATTCAATACTTAATAAGATCTCATTTAAGCTCAGTGATAGGAGCTAAAATAAATTCTTGAATAAAAGTATCTTTATCCTGTTGGAAAAATTACGCTTTTATTCTGCTGACATCTGCTTTTAGTTTTCAATCTCAAACAAGCCTCAATTCTAAAAAAGATTCAGTTTATCTGTTGTTCACAACTGAATATGACTCTTTTGGTACTTTGCTTCTTCATGCATGCCAAATTATTGTTGTCTTTTAAATTTCTTTAATCATTTGGATGTATTTAATCATGTTTGTATTACTAGATGAATGCATACTGTCACTCTCAAAAAAAATTAAATTACATTAGTCATACTAGAAGAACAATTGCATCATATTAAATAAGTATGCTTTAAGTCACTTAACTATGTAAAGATAAAATAATTTTTTAGTATGTTTGCTTAATAAATAGTGTGTTTGTTTCCCACTGATTTGTAATTTTATTTGTCTTCGAATTATCATTTGTAAGGTGTTTGTTTTCAGAGCTAATATTTTTCCTAACTTCTGTGAATGAATTTTTGCTTTATCATCTAGACATCCTGCTTTCTGCATGCATTGTAACCACGGGTGGTGGTAGCAGGTTATATGAGTAGAAATGACTGCTATGGTATTTTTCTGCAGGAGAATACCTGTTCCAGTCACAGATGCTGGGGAGGGAGAAAAGTCTCCTCAGTTGATTTTACATGTGTTCAAATGGGGGGGGTAAAAAGTCCAAACCAGTAAGCACTTCTTAAAATATTGAAATATCATTGTTGATATATGACTTCAGGTTTGCTCTTCTTTCCTTGAAGTTCCGTGTCCTGACTGTGAACTTCTGTAGGGAAGAGAAACAGCTAACGAATGATATTTTCAAAGTCTTGGTGTTGGATGAGTATGCTGGGAGGTGTCTGCTGCTAGTAAGAAACATAAAAGCTGGACTAGAAGAGTTTGTGATTTGAGACCTTGAAAAGAGTAGTGTAGGTTTTTGTCCCACAGGATCATGCATTGCCTTGTATCATTTTCTGATCTGAAAATTCTCTGAAGTCGTAAAAGGGGAAGCTAGATTTGAAGTACTCTATTGACTCCTATTGTATGAGAAATTCTCAAGGTGCATTTGAACTCTTCCTATAAATTTTAATTAAATTCAATGTGAAAACTTCAAAAAACCACATTAAAGTACAAAATACTTCTGCAATGTTTAGGGCACTGAAGTGGTTGACCTTAAAATTTGGATAATTCCTTTAAAGGAAGATGAAGGAGGTAAAGAAGTAGCTATGCCTCTTCTTCAGATGTCTATGGAAAATGTAATTTTTTTAAATTGATGAATTTGGAAGATGACATGAATATTTCTGACTAGCAAATAATAACATGTGATTACTATTATGGAATTGTGATTGCTGAATTTACTGCTTACATGCCAGGCACTTAATTTTGGAGTGTGAGAGCTTTCTGTCTCTAATGGAAGGGAATGGGATTATCCTAGCTAATGTCTCAGTGGAGCTGTCACTGTGACACCAGGAAAGGGAACCAATGCAGTCCTTGACTGCTGAAGAATGGTCAGACATGAACAGAAATCAGATAATGCTGGTGGTGCTGTTAATAGAATGTGCATGCCTCTGGTTCTTGAAGGTTAAAAATGGTTTTGAAATACTGGAAGAAAATCAAAGAAATCTCCTAGAAGCATGGGGGAATGGAAAAGCAAGCCTTGTCATATGAATGTTAAATAGCTCTATCAACTTAGTTTGCCAAAGAAAAAATGGAGAAGAAATGTGATCATTCGCTAAAGAATACTTAGTGATGATGTCTCAGTTTTGCTGACCAACGTGCATCAAGAGCTAACAGCCAAAAATTTACATCTGAGAATTATTTAATCTTGCATGGAATGTCCCAGTAATGAGAACTATAAAGCATTGGAAGATCTTACTAGTGAAACTGTAGATGGAGTCTTGTGAAGGTGAGAACTTGACATTGCTTCCAAAGCTGATCAATATTTAAAAAGCATAGACACCTGGTACATCTGCTACAGCAGTGAGTCAGATTTAATGAATACATTGATCTCTTTTTGACCTTAGAGTCTTCTTCCTTCCTGGCCCTTGGAACAAAGAGGATTAGCAACATTTAATTTAAAATACTAATAGCACTGCTTTTGTATGGTAGTTATAGCTGAATCTCATCATCAAATGCAATACAAATTTATCCTCAACATGTCAAAAGTACTGTTCTGTGTTACACAAGTGATCAGACTTCTGAAACATCCAAAACTGGCTATAGCAGAGGTAAAGTTGGCAGGATGGAGATGTTAAATGAGCCAGGTGTAGCATCTTGGTGTTCTTGATGGTGGCCATGGTGACCACCAGGCTGCAGGCAGCGAGGGAGCTGAGGGCTGGGGGCCACCCCAGGAACATTGGACAGTGTGGGATCATCTTGGCACATGTCCTGTTACAGTCAGTGAGTATATTTGCTTGCAGATTCCAGTTTTGTGTTTGAGGTTTTGAAATGCTTTAGGTTGACTCAGCCTTTTGTACTTCATCCATGGGTGTCTGTCTGAAATGCAGTGCCTGTGGCAGGGTGACAGCTCCCACCACATGGAAAGGGGATGTGAGAGGTGTCAGGATTCAGGCTGAGTTTCTGACTCTGTGCAAGTTCTGACCCTGATGGATGGCCTGAGGCCATCAGCTGATGCTGCTCCTCTGTTGAAGAGTGCAGAGAATTCTGAAGAAACAAGAAGTTCTACCTGGCAGCACCATACAATTGTCTGTAGCTCATCTTGGTGTCAGCAGAGAGTTGCTGTCTTCTGTTTTCAGTGCATAAAATCAGCTAAAAAGAAATACCACAGTTAGGTCTGTACTGCCCCCACCCCAAACTCATGCATTGTGTCGCCATCCTTGTTTAATTTGCTCAGAATTTTGTGTGGTAAGTATTGCATGTGCTTTCATCTGTCTTTTGCATAATGCTTAATTCTGATTAGATTAGTGATCTTGAATTGGAACAACACAGGGTTTTCCAGTAACATTTACCTTCAGTTTGCTTTGTTACTTTCATGTCTTAACATCCTTAAGGTGAAAAATTTCAATATCAAAGCATACTTGCAGATATGTATCTGAAAGACTTAAAGATAATTTGGTTTAACTTAATTTTTTAATGAAATATTTAAAATTTGCATTTCTACATTGTTGAGACCCATCTCACTACATATTATTTTTGGATGTGTTTTTTCTCTCAACCTAAAATTCAAAGTGGAGATTGATTAGTTAAATGAATCAAGCCCAGTTTTATGCTGCCCACATTTTATTAAAATTCTTTTCACCTGTTATAGCTGAAATCATTTAAGCTTGTGCTTTGCTATTAACCAGATTAGATTAAGGTGTTTATGGAAATAAAAATATTGAATAAGTCAATATTGAAAGCCATAAGCCATATTGAAAAAGGCATTAATTTTAAGCTCTAATTTCAATTATTTTAATCACTGTATATCAGTAAAAGAAATGCCCTTGTTTGAATAGAAGTTATCTAACTGGAAATTTATGGTCAAATCCTGTTGTAGTCCTTACTGTTCAGTAGAGAGTATGGGTGTCTGGCTGGGCATGGAACAGGCTGCCCAGGGCAGTGCTCACAGCACCAGCCTGACAGAGCTCAAGAGGTGTTTGGACAATGCTCTCAGGCACATGGGGTGACTCTCAGGGTGTGCTGTGCATATCCTGTGATTCTATGGAATGGATTTCAATGAAGACCTCCTAAGAATTGAACCATAAATTAAAGGAAGTAAAGGAAATAGCTGTTTTAATTTAAAATATAATAGTTTCTTCTTATTTTTATATAGAAGCACAGTAGTTCCCCCAGTTTGAGGCACACCTGTCTCTAAATTGAATTAGATTTAATTTTTTTGGTCCATGTGGTCACTAGAATGTCTACCACAAGTTGTGTGGTATGATACGATGCTTTAAAGGTCAATATTGTAATGTCATTATCTATGTGTGTGTTCATTTTTTTCTATGAGGAAAATTATAGTAAAAAAAGAAAAATTGACACAAACTTGGCTCTTAATAATGCAAGTCCTGTTTAATATTGTTATGTTTAGAGGTTTTGGGACAGAGAAGCAGTTTCACTTTTCACTTTCTCTCCCTGGTCATTAGTACTCATGGTCATTAGTACTCATGTGTTGGATAAATGCTTGGTGCCATTACTTTGCAAATAGCAGAGTAAAATATTGATTTTAACTTCCTTTATCATAATTCCACATGCTTCTATTTCCAAGTAAGGAATGGATGACAGTCTGTTTTTTCAATGTTCAGTTAAACTTGAAGGCAGATTTATTTCTCATTTTCTTCTCCAGGTTTTTGGGTTTGTGTTTTTGTTTTGTTTCTGTTGTTGCAGTTTGTTGGTTTGTTTGGTGGTAGCGGTGGTTTGGTTTTTTTTGGGTTAAAGAGGGGAAGGCTGGGTGTTTTCATTTTTGGCTGGGTTTTTTTCCAACTTGGACAGATTGGTACATGATTTCTGATTTTCATTTAAAATGAATGATTTTTTTTTTTTTTAACCTGTAGCCTGCTGATCTGGATATTTTTTCTAATCCAAGCCTTGAATGCTCTGAAATCCAGTGCTCAACCATTGCAGGAATAAGAATAACCCTACTGAAATGGAGGGAGAGTACCCAGCTGCAGGTTTATTTTCTAAGTTCTGTGTATATTAAGAGAAAATTGATAATTAATAAAGACTGGAAAGGTTGTAAAGATGCATTCCAGCTGTGAAGGATTGCTAAAGCTTTGTAAACAGGGGAACCCTTACAAGTGTGTCAAGGATAAACCTGTATTTCAGAGGAGGGATATTATCAAGTGCTGGTAATTCTGCAATAACCCAGTCAGTCCTAGTGCTGCTTATAATGAACACCTCCAACTTTACCTTACAGCTTCATCAGTCACTGCCCAGATTCAAACTCCTTTTTTGCCAGCTGTCATAATGAAAGAAACCAATCTAAATTCTAAGAATATTTGTCTTTTTTTGGTGTCCTCTATCTTTCAGTCCACCTGGAGAACCAGTTTGGGCAGTTGGAACTGCTGGCCTGTAGAGAACATTTCCCCACAGTCATTAAATACTCCATGAATTCTGCTACATGTAGAAACATTTCCATAGCACTGTCCTGGAATTAATTCCAGTAAAGAAATTTCAGATTTGTGAGGCGTTATTTCTATTCTATAATTTTAGAAAATTGTTCTGTTTTGAACTGCATGATGTAAGGGAGAGTTGGAGACTTGTCAGCTTTGGCTTTCCTTCCACCAATGCAAATTTCAGGTTTCATTTCACCCAGACAAAGATCATAAACTTTATTAAAAGAGATCAGCTGAAAAGTAGTTCAGGGAAAAAGGGAGAAAGTATGTTCTGTGATCACAGTCTGCTCAGGAATTTATTCATTTTTCTCTTATGAAAGTATTAACATATTTTTATTTAACTTGTCTAGACCAGCCTGCAGCAGTCTAATAAATCACAAAAGCAAAGGAAGAAACTTGTAAGAGTGGGGGTGGTTTAGGATGCAGAAGTGTATTTTCAAATGTATATTTTACCTTTTAAAAATTCTGAAGTATATTTGAGTAGTTCTGTGGGTTTTACTCTGTTAGTGACATCTAGATAGCAGAAGCTAGATCAGACTGTTGTTCATTAGTAGCTGACAGCTTTTCAAATGCATTATGAATTCTGAGAATTGCCTGCACAAACCTCATCAAATTCAAAAGGCCAAGAGCAAGGTCCTGCACTGGGCTCAGGGCAATCCCAAGCATAAATCCAGGCTGGGCAGGTCATGGATTGGGAGCAGCTGTGAGGAGAAGATTTGGGGGTGTTGATGCATGAGACCCAGCTGTGAGTGTTTGCAGCCCACAAAGCCAAACCTGTTGGAATCCAGGGCACAGGGAATGTTTCTATCTCAGTTTTAGGAAGTCCTGACTCTCAGCAGAACACTACTTTTAACCTCTGTCCCAGGGAAAAAATTGCCAAGGCTTTGGGATGAGTTGGAGAACACAGGTGTGAACTAGGTAGTGGTATGTAGTGGTAGTAATAGTCTTTCACAGGGTGAAGAATTTAGGGTTTTAGGATTTTAATATGAGTGAATGGGAGACAAGATGGAGGATTTAGGGTGTTGTCTCCTCTCCTCCTTGTTCTTCTTGCACTCCATTTTCTGTTGTATTGGTGGCAAAAAGTCATTGGTTAGAGAAAGTAGTAACATAGGTGTTATGTGTGTAGATTAGTAGAAGTTATTGGTAGTAAAATAAAAACAAGATACGTGTTAGAAAGTAACTGGGCTGATTAGCTTTAAAAGGCCTTGGGTTTGGGTGTTTGGAGTCCATTTTATGCCTTGCTTCTCGTACGCCAAGTCTGGTGTGCAGACGGTGTGCTGAACTTAGGAGAAAAATAAACAACAACCTGAAGACCAAGAAACAGAGTCCTGCTCGTTTTTCATCCCTGGCACAGAACTCACGAGAGGGAACCTACTCCAAAGGGCCCAGGGGGTAGGTTCCCAGCTGTGTGGGGACCAACCAGAAAAAAACCTCACAAAACCTGTCCTGGGCTGCATCAAGAGCAGCGTGGGCAGCAGGGCCAGGGAGGGGATTCTGTCCTCCTGCTCTGCTGAGGCCCCACCTGCAGTGCTGGCTCCAGCTCCGGGGCCCCCAAAATAGGAAGAATATGAAGGTGTTGGAGAGTTCACAGGGGGCCATGAAGGTGATCCAAGGGCTGGAGCACCTCCCCTTGTGAGGATAGAGAGAGCTGGGGCTTGAGCAGCCTTCCAGTACCTAAAGAGAGATACAAGAGAGCTGGAGAGGGACTTATGACAAGGGTATGTAGTGGTTACTCAAGGGGTAATGACTGCAAACTGAGAGAGAGTAGGTTTGGATCAGATGTAAGGAAAAGATTCTTTCCTGTGAGGGTGGCGAGGTGCTGGCACAGGTTGCCCAGAGAAGCTGTGGCTGCCCCATCCCTGGAAGTGTTCAGGGCCAGGCTGGATGGGGTTTTGAGCAACCTGGTCTGGTGGAAGGTGTCCCTGCCCATGGCAAGGGAGTTGGAATGAGATGCTCTTTAACGTTTTGTCCAACCCAAACAATTCTGTGGTACTCCTCAAATTCTTCTCATACAGAAATATTTTTGCCTTCTAATGGATTTGTAAGTTATAGATCAGGAGTATCACCGTTGCCAACTCTGTGATGTGTTTCTTCTCACAGGATTTATTGGCTCAAGGAGTAGTTCCCCACAAAAGGCTTGGCAGATCTTTAGAACCTGGGAATCATGCTTTGGGGACTGCAGAAGTAGAACCCATCAGTGGGAGATGGCATTCTGTTTTAAACCTATAGTTGCTTTACAGAGGGGCACAGCAGTAAGAAATCTCAGAAAATATGTGTTAACTTTCCCAGGCCATGCCTCTTTCTGGCACCTTTTCTTCTTCTCTTTAGTTACTTGAAGGGAACTCACAAGAAAATGTGCACCTGTGTTAAAGTCCAGTACACAGAAATAGTGTGTTTTTAGGCTGTCTCTCCTGATTGCCCCCACTTACTGCTCCATCAGCTGTATCACACAGCAGTCCTGGAGTGGATGAAATCTGTCTGTTTTGGGTGCAATTTAACTGGAGAATATCTTCCACTTGCTCATCTAATATTCTTCAACCACTGATGGATGTTTAACTTCATGGGAGCAGAACAGAACCACTCCTAGCAAAACATTGATGGGCATTACGTGGTGTGGAGGCTGAGTCCTCAACTGCTCTGCTCTATGTCTCCTCCTCCTGTGTCTCGCTGCCAGCTGATATGGACAGATCACAGCACCCAAATCTCTGTAATCCTGCCAAAAAACCACTGCATCGTGTTTATTCTAGCAGGAGTTTGTGGTTTTTTGGTAACTGCATTATGTCAATTTACAGGTATAATGCAGAGATCTTGTTGCAAGTAGCACTAGTGTTAGAGCAGAACCAACTTAGAATCTAAATTATGTGTCAGTGTCTCCCTTATTAAGTTTTTCATTATTTATTTAAAAGTAAAAAAGTGTATGATTAAGACTGTTTTTTAATTATGTAACTTGGTAGTTGAAGACAGTGACACACTGTTTTCATAGCTGTGGTACATTAATTTTTCATAAATCCTAAGCAAAACTGTAGTCTGAATATTGTTATATATGGCTGATACTTGGATCATGTTTTCAGAAATTGAGTAACCTGAAGTTATGAATCATGCCCTAGGATTTTTAAATTTCTATCATATGCTTTCATGACAATTGGTAGTATAAAAAGTAAAAGAACCATGGCAACATGGTTGGTGGGGGGGAAAACAAATTTGAGAAGGTAGTAATTATTAATCACTGTAACTAAAACTAGCTAGGCAAATACTTCAGACCAGAGCATATTTTATAGCTCATTAAAAAAATTAAATTAAAAAAAAAAAGGAAAATTATTAGAAGTATAAAAATGTGAGTGATTTTTTAAAATAAATATTTAGCAGCTGCTAAGCTGCCAACCCCCTCCTCTTGTCCCTACAGATGAATAATCATTTCTTTGCTTTAAGAGCAGGGTGCTAATGTAGATCACAAAATGACATCTGAGCTGTCACTAACTGCCATGGAACAAAAATGTGAGGTTAGATCTAAACCAAGTAATTAGAGGGGATGTTTCATCTGTGGTCATATCTATGAAAAAATAACCGTTACGTGAAGAAAGAGAATGGCCCTGAATAACCAAACTACCAATACCCTTAGTCCATGACTGCTGTTGCTCCCCTGGGGCTTAGCAATCAAAACAAGAGTATTTTTTTTCTCGACCATTAAACACAGCAAGTCCATGGAAAAAGTTCTTCTTAAAAATTTGCTCACTGATGGCCTGGAGTACAGACTGAACTAGGTAGTAAAGTAACATTATTGAAAGGAAAATGTAATGTTTGAACTCTGTTCCCTGTCATTCTGTCAATGCTAGGAACTTATGCTATGTTTTTGACTCAAGACAAAACATGGTTGTATGTACACTCTTAGAGCTGGGTGGGGTTTTTTTATGTTTCTGTTTGGATTTGCTTTTTGATGGTTTTTATTTTATTTTTTTTAATAAATAACAGTGAGAAGAACATGAAAGAGAACAGTGAGAATTTCCCCAAAAGAAGTAAAGTGTAAATTTTCCAACTATGTTTGGAGGCTCTTAAAAGTGACCTTCTGTGAATTTTTCTGCAGAAGTCTAACCTTTAAACTTGTCCTGCCATTTTTCAGAGCTGCCAAGAGAACTGATGCTACTGCACTGTTTTCCCCCTCAATGATTAATGTGACTTGGTGAGAAATCTCTGGTTTCCTTGTGCAAGATGAAGGAAAAGGAGGAAGGGATCTTTATTATTCATTCAATTCCTATGAAGGTTGTCCCTCTGTATAACAGAAAGCTCTACCTTTAAGATTGTTTTGGCAGGGGTACTATTGCTCCCACAAGATGTATGAATATCCCTGCTTCTCCAAAATAGTATTGCTGTGTTCCCATGATTAAATGCTCTTTAAAAATTCTGGAGTGAAATTCAAATAAAATTTTATAATATCAAATATATAAAATAATTTTTTTTAGCAAAATCAAATCATATTTTATCAAATAAAATTTTTCTGCATCTCTAGAACACGGGTTAAAGCAGCTAGTGGTTCTTTCCTGCTGGATTTCTGTGGACAGTATGAGCAGCTTCTGAAACAGCCAGTGATAATTAATTAGATCATTACAATGAGCAACAAGTTAATCCACACATACAAATATTCATAACATCTGAATCAGGTACTTCAAGTAAGTACATAAAGCTAGTTGAGTAAGGATGTGATTTGAGAACAGGTGCTCTGTTGAAGTTTGAAAAATACCATTAACTCAGGAATTACTTGGTCTAAGTTATGCAGTTTTACTGGATGTTTTTACTTTAGGCTACAGCCCTACCTATTTCAGATGGTTTGGCCTATTGAAAAAGTAATCAAGATTTTTCCTCTTCTATTTACATCAGAATAAGGAATGTGTAAATGTGACAATCTCTGACACTTGCTTAAGTCATCACCCTCAGCAGGAAGGAGGGCCCAGTGTTTGTTACTGTCTGAAGACTTTTTCCCACCCTTCTAAAAATGAATTTGCTGCTAGATTTTAATTCCTGGTGTAAAGGTGGATGAAAATTATTCTAACTGAAATCTTAGAAAACTAAAGAAAAGCTAAAGTCTCAGTGATCATAGAGACTACCTTAGTTGAATCTGCAAGCCTATTTGTATAAAAATAACTATCCTGAAGGCCATACAATTGATTCTCTGCAGCAAATATTTCTACTGAACAGATTCCGGGTAAAGCTGTTTGAGAGAAATGGGGAGAAAAAATTAACACTACTCATTTTACATGGAAGGAGGTAGTGAATATTTGCTCAGTAATCATTTATATATTTCTCTGGGATTTAGAAAGGATAATTTACAAAGAATTTTAACAGTTCAATGAACCATCTGCAAAAGCAGGAAGTTTCAAGTCAAATTAAAATGTATTTAATGTTCATTATTCATTAATTAAATAACACTTTCAGTTATTATGAGTTGATTGTACATTGGCACATAATTTTAGTTCTAAATGCAGAGAAAACAACCATATTTTTTAATTTTGTCAATTGATAATTATTATTATCCTCAACCATTGAAAACATTGTAACAATTTAAAATTAAAACTTTTGTTACTGTATTTTACTTTGGTTTTTACTTTTATTTCCTAATTTGTGAAAGTATTACAGAGGTGTAACTTAGGCTGATAAATTCAGGTCCATTATTTCAAATTGTTTAGAAAAATGAACTGCAATAATTACTTTTCCTTGCAAATATTCTAATGGATTTATTCAGGTTGAATGTAGAGGCCAAGAAAGAAGGTGATTCTTAAATTTTGATATAAAGTGTCTAAAAGGCTGTTAGTTTCTGCTTTAAGCACTTACTCAGTAGCAGTTGTCTGTTTCATGGAGAAAGTTCTAAGTGTACATCACTGGTTCACTGTGTCAAGAGACTTTTTAATCCATCCATATGCTTGAAAAGTAGTATTTTCTCGAGTCTCGAGAGGAAATATCTAATATGTGAGCTCCAAGCAGGATCTGTACAGCAGGAGATAAGCCAGAGGGGAAGGTCTGTTTCAAACAGTGAATTATTAATTTCTGCTTTAATAAAACCACAGCCTGCAAGGGATTGTGTTTGGTTTCCACGTAAGTGTGGAGACAATAGTTTTGTCTTTTCTCTGCAAAATCTGTCTTTTTTTCCTCTCTCTCCCAAGTCCTTTAGAACCACATGAGTACCCCAAAGTTGGTAATGTATCTCTGAAACGTGTTGCCTACCGACGCTTCCACAGGACTTGTTTTTGTGAGCTGAAACTTGTGCTGCAGATGCTGTTAGTGAAGGCTCCCAGAGCACTCACACACTGCTTCTGAGCCCTTCGTGGTGCTTTAAAAGGTCACTGACACACTGTTGCTGTTTACATGCAGATCTAAGAGGAGTCAGAGTATTCCCATTCCTGGTACCAACCTTCAAATCTTCTTGGTTTTGGCAGTCTAGAAAAATGAATGCAGCAGATCTGTTCTGTGTGAGCCCTACACAGCAGAATGTGACTGTAGGACAAATATAACAATTGAAAAGCACTTCATTGATACTTACCCATGTTTTGAAGCTGAAACCTCAGGAGGTAGCTTTTACTGTATAAAAGTTAAAGGATTAAATAATGGCTCATGTCCAAATATGTGGCTATGCCAAAAAAAGTATATTTCAGGTGGTTGTAGTAGCAATTCTTTCCCTCACAAGGTGATCTGCCAGGTGGTCAAAACTGAGCAGACAGAACTGTGGAGAAATCAGTATTTAAAGGGCTTTATACTCTCACTCCATGATTCATGGATTCATGATTATCTAATAAACACTTTCTTCAACATCTTCCCCATACAGAGAGGCTTCTTTCTGATTGACAGCAGAAGTAGTCAGACTGCACAGACCCAGGGAAATGCAAGTGTGGGCCTTGGTTCAGACTGCTCCAATTTTTGCTTTTTAAGAGGTTCTGGTAACAGATAAGATCAATAAGAATATGTATATAGATGTTACTATTATTAGTAAACATTGCTTGTGTTGCAGGGAGTTTGTATTACTTTAACAGAGTAACTGCTAAGGGAGTGTGTGGGACGGACTGCAGATACCTCTAGCATGTCACACATTGAAGTCAATATTTATAATGCAGCATTTATTGTTTCATGTGAGACAGTAATCTGTGAGCAAACCTCAAGGGCTTAAAAGTTAACTTTTATTGGAGTAACAACTAGCAATAAGGCTGTTTTCAAAGCTTATCTGATCTTATGAGTCACAGAAAAGAACAGAAAATGAGATAACTCTTATAGAGATTGTTCCTTTTGATTTATATATGATTCTTTTTTCAGAAAAACCATGAACATTTAAGAAATTCTCTTCATATTAAAACACTGTCTGGCTCCTGAGACTGCAGAGATATGCCAAAAATAAAAGTAAGATTTAAAAAACCACAAATGTCTAGAATTGGAGAGAAAGATTTTATCAAAGGAATTTTATTCCTAGAAAATTCAGGAGGAAAAGTTTTTCTCAGCAGAAACCCTGACAATTTCAGCTTTCTATTAGAATTATCTCTACCACTACATGTTTTGTCCCAGTGATAATTATGGTATTGGTCTTTTAAATTGTGAAGAAATGCTTCCTTAAAAATCTATTTTTAGACCTACAGAATGAGAGAGTCACAGTAGGTGCAAGATCTGAGACAGTCAAATTAATTAGCATTTTACCTCCACTGGTTGAGTAACTTGATGGTAGGTGGTGTAGCTGAGATGTAAATTACCTCATTAGTATGGTCATAAAAATTCAATAAAATGGGATATTATTGGAGTTGGTTACTACTTTTGAAGTAAAGAAACACTTTTAGTTAGCTCATACCAGCATGAACTGTGAGTAGAGGCACATAGTAGAATATTTACTTCCGCATTTAGCAGGAGCCTTTAAAGTTGGTGGAAATAGTGTAATAATTAGTCCTGCTGCTATTCTAGCGTTGGGTTCTGATAGGTGGATTTAAGTTTATTTTTACCAAGTATTTCTGAAAGTCTTTGAAGCACTGGAACACGGGCAGTGCTGGTCATTGCCTTTTCCTGGTCAGTTCTGAGCGAGCTGCTATTCAGCATTTCACTGATACAGACTTTGTCATGTTTGTAGTTGCATGTCAGATGGAGATTTCTAACCTCACCACATCAAATTTTCAGTCCAGGACAGTTGGATCTAAAAATTAATCCAGTATTAAACTAATAGACTAATTAAATTAGATTAGAGTAAATTCCTGGAAGCAATTCTGTGGTTTCAGTTACTGACTTCTTTATAAGTATGCAGAAATCATCAGCACTCACCAAGCCTTCCAAAGTATGTTCTAGTCTGTTGGATTTGTGAATTTATGACATTATTGTGACTATTTGTAGCACTTGAAAACAAATCAGTGAGACCAGCAGAAAATAATTACAGCTGTGTGTTGTAGCATTATATGGGCAGATACAATTAGTTCAGGAACTAAACCTTGAAGTGCTGTACACATTCAGAGTCCAGGGATAACAGTGCAGTTCTGTGGTAAATAAGGGAATGACACAGATTTACTTAAACATTTAACCTGAATTACATTCAAAAAGATCTCTGAGAGTAAGATTTAGTCTAGATCAGAGAGAAATTATTGAAAAAGACAGGTTTTGCAAACTGTCCACCTGATATATCAGAAGATATTTGGAAATTGAAAGTATCCTAAATTTTGCGTCTCCTTAACTTCCCTGAAAGGAAGGGTCACAAATGCTGATTTTCACTAATTTGAGGCTGATTTTGGGCAGGTATCTCAGTGTGATGACATGCTTGCAGAAGAGTTTGCATATTACAACTCCATCAGGCATAACTGACTTTGAAAATGCAGTAGTCACTGATATCTGTCTTGACTTCATTATCTAGGAACAGTACATTTCTCACTTGGAAATGTTCCACTTTCTAGTGCTTTTTATTGAGTGATGCTGACCTTAAGTATTTTGTTCTGGTACTGTGGACATGACAGTCTCTGAAGGAGAAAGGACAATCTGAAAAAAAGAGAAATGTCTGTTTTTGAGAGATGCAGCCTGGATTTGCATCACCCAAAATAGTCCTATCACCCAAGTAGTGGAAATACATCTATTGATTTGATTCAAACTGTTTTCCGTCATTGGCACCTCATATATTGTGTGCATGCATCTGCACAGCAAAGTGACCCATAAAAATGATGAATAGGAGCTGTGTTGAAATCTGTCACTTGCTGAGTCATGCTTTCCAAAACTGTTGATGACAAAGTAGGTGTAAATGATTTTCCTGTAAAATCCTCTGAAGATTAATTTGGTCCTTTGTTACATTAATTCAGTGTCAGGTATCAGAAGCAGCCCATCTTTCTGCAGCCCAGAAAGCCAAATGTGTCCTTGGCTGCATCAACAGCAGCGTGAGCAGCAGGTGAGGGAGGGGATTCTGTTCCTCTGCTCTGCTCTGGTGAGACCCCACCTGCAGGGCTGCATCCAGCTCTGGGGTCCCAGCACAGAAGGACAGGGACCTCTGGGAAAAAGCCCAGAGGAGGCTACCAGGATGTTTAGAGGGAGCATCTCTCCTGTGAGAAAAGGCTAGAGAATTGGGATTGTTCAGCCTGGAGAAGTCTGCAGGGTGACCTAATTGTGGCCTTCCAGTTCCTGGAGGGAGCCTCCAGGAAAGACAGAGAGAAACTTTCTACAGGAGCATGCAGTGAAAGGACAAGGGAGAATGACCTCAAAGTGACAGAGAATAGATTTAGATTGGATATTAGGGGGAAATTTCTTACTGTGGGGGTGTTGAGGCACTGGCCCTGGAGAAGCTTTGGATGCCCATCCCTGGAAGTGTCCAAGGCCAGGATGGATGGAGCTTTGAGCAATCTGGTCTAGTGGAAGTGTCCCTGCCCATGGAACGAGGTGATCTTTAAGGTCTCTTCCAACCCAAACAATTCTATAGTTCTATGATCTCCTTCCCTATTGATTTTGGCAATGGAAAAGATTGACTTCTACATTTTTTAGTAGGGCTGTCAAACCCAACTTTGATAAACCAGGTTATTGTATGAGGTGATTTAGGAAACTGAGCTGATCACTGGAAGTGCCAATCTTCAGTATAGACGTTGGCAAAAACAGCTGTAATTGGTAATTTCTTCTAACACTGTGGAATCTGAGAAGGAAATCTTCCTCAGGATTTGGATCTCAGGAGTATGGAGAGTTATTGGGCTTCAGTCTCCATGGATGCAGAGGTGCTTTTGATTTCAAATTCAAAAAAGTATTCATTAAGATGTGAGCATAGTTATTACTTTCTCAGTTGTGGGAATTTGGGATGTTAATTTTACTTTGAGTCAGTCTGTATCCCCTTGTCAGGTATACTTCTTATAATTATCTTAAAATAACACTTCACTTAGCATTCAACTCATCTTTGATGCAGCTTTTTCTGTCTTTACATGGAAATCCAAATATGGGCATATTATTTAGTTCATTAATTTTCCTATCTGTGTATCAATTATTGTAATATCAGTTTGGTGTGGGTTGTGGTATCTTTTGGTGGAGCTGAGGACATCATAGATCGATTCAGTCATTAAATGTAATGCTTTTTCAGTCTCTTCTGTCTGCTTCAGTTTCAGAAAAAATATTTTTTGTAATCATCTCTTGCAAAACATTGTTTTCCCAGTTTGTTTGCTTGGTACAATGTGTAGGCCCCATTAAGAGGTTAACAGTGTAATAATTTCTAGTTGGGGAACTTAGAATTATTGTAATAACTTATGAACTAATCATTGCTGTATTCTGTTTCAGGGCATTATTACTTAGGCACTAATGCACATTTCAGCTAAAATAAATTCAATTCGGTGTGATTTTTCTATGTAAATTTATATGTAAATTTAAACCTGAAACTCACTGCCCTATTAGCTTCTGATATTAAATGTTCTGTGCAAATTTTTCCCTTCTAGTTAATTTCTTGTACTGCAGTGGTAATAGGAATGGACTCCTTGCTAAGCAAGTTTTACAAATACATAATTTGCTTAAGTTGTTTAGTCCTAAATTTCAAGTAGTTCAATTTGCTGTTCTGATAGACTTCACTGCTGATGAACAGTTGGTGCCTTTTTGAAAGGTGATCTTTTGTAAGGCAAAATATGCCAAGGGTAATGGGAAAATACAGTATCAAGAGAATAGCAATGCTGTGGTTCTCTAGCCTCATAACCCTACATGGAAAGGAGAGGGTTATCCTGGCAATTCATTTGCATCTCAGAGAGGAAAAAAAAAAAAAAACCAAAACAGAATAAACCAAAATAAAAAAGGAGCTTGTACAGTGAGGGAGATGGTTCACTTCACAAAGATCTTCTCCACTGACTTAGGAGTGAATAGGAAGCCTGAAGGACTCAGCCCCTCAGACGGAGGAGGTCAGAGGAGCTCCATGTGTGAGTGATGAGTGCCAGAAAGGCCAGCTCAGCGTGGATGTGCGTGTCTGGGTTGGAAGTGTGTGTGTAGGAAAGGGTGGTGACGTGTGACTTGGGGACACTTTGCATTGAGCAGCTCAAGAGCCAGAAATGATTTCTAGAAGTAGTTTGACCAAAGTGGGCTGAGCTCTGTTCAGCATGGTCCTGAAACTGTCATTAACTGCTGCTGCTCAACTCATTTGAGCCTCTTTGTTCCAACAAACAGAAATGAGTTAATAATAAGAATACAGCAGGAGACTCTAACTCCTACTACTGACATACAGACACTGATAGGGATGTTGAAAGCTCTGATCATTTTGAGCCTATGGAAGAGAGAAGGCCAAGATCTATTTTTTCAACAATATTGCCATTCCAAGTTCAGTCCTTGGGTGAGCAACGTTCCTGTTTGTCAGGTGTAGCACAGAGAAAAAAGGCACTTGTTATTTGTCCATCTAGAAGAACCATGATTTGGACAAGGATCTACAAAGGGAAGAATTTCTGCTGCATTATCTCACCAGGCCTATAAAAATAACTTTCTTTCTGCTTACTCAACTTGCAGATTTGTTTCTATAGCCACAGCCTGGCAAACTCAGGCTCAAATACAAATGCTTTGAACTCAAGGTCTATGGATTGAAAAAGCTTCAAACAATGTGGAATGAATGCCATCTCCTTAATGAAACTAGATTTTAATTGCAAACAATTTTTCTAAAGCATAAGAATTGTAGTCATTCTCAGACACTTTGGCCAGGTACTGACACCTGCTGATGGTGAGAACAGAATTATTACTGAAGATGGAACACAGAGAATTGTTATGTACAGTAATTGTAGAATGTGTCCATCTTCTTGCAAATTACCCTATTGAACTTAGAAGAGGATTAGTTGATAGTTCAGTGCAGTGTATACATTAATAAAAGTAAACTTGCATATTATGGACTTAAATAAATTAGATCCAGTGGCTCAAAGAAGGAAATAGGGAAAGGAATGATGAGAAAATCTTCGGCATAAAATATGTCAGAAAAATATTTCAGCAAACAAGTATAATTTCACAAATGATGGTGAGCATCTTTTGAAACAGAGTCTGGTTTACAGAGTATTAAACCTATGCATAGAATTAGGCTATTAATGTAGGATCAAGTGTTAGAACTCGATTGTTATTTCAATTTCCATAGGGAATAAATGTTACCTCGTATTTTTATTTCATTTTATTTAATTTTAACTCTGGTGAGATTATTTAAAATAACCCACACTGGACAAGAAATGGGTAATTGAAAGTTCTAAAGGAATAATAGCATGACATATTGCACAAAAGTGGCTCTGTTTTGGTGACTGGCAGCCTTGATATAAGAAATGTTTGAGGAAAGAGATTAATTTTCTTCTTTTCTCAAGTTTTACATTTCTCCTCTGTCAAAATGTTTATAAAATACTCAGCACTGAAACGTGGAACTAAATTAATGACTATAAATGTCATTATGTATTTGGAAATTGCCTGTGATGTTCCTCTTTCACATTCTGTCTGATAAAATGGTACTTTCAAGGAACATAATACTCTTAGCAATTGCATGGGCATTTTGTTGTTTATCTTAGTTCTATGCCTCCATAACAATCCAATGAGGCCTAGAAATGTAAAAAAAAAAAATTATATATGTTCTGCTGATAAACTTGCATCTGCTTTTATTACCATCTACGAAGTAGCAGATCATTGAAATGTGTATGGCAATTCCAGGCAAATTTCCTTAGAAATTCCAGGGAAATACATAATCTTAAGCATTCATTTTATACTTGCAGGAGAATAGTGTTTTATGATAATACTGGCAATGTAAAATTTCTTTTGTGTACAAGACTAAAAAGATTTCTTTCATAGTTGCTGCTTTTTTCCTAAATCAGCTGTCTCATATTTCCTTTTTACTGTAAAAGTATTTCTTCAGCACAGCATGTAGATGTTTTACTATAAAATTGTTATGAAGCCTTTAGCAATAAAATGGTAGATAGATTTAGAAACTTGTTTACACCAGTAAAAACTGTTAATCTGATCTTTAAAATATTTTATGGCAAATTTAAATCCCATTTTACTGATGCAAGGCACTTAAATGATTTAAATTATTGGTGTAGTCTTGCCATCTGTAGAACATTAAATCTGTTTTACGTATATTCCAGTAGTCATTGTCTATAAATGGAAATACATAGAAATTCACCAAATCATAGGCAGGCTGAAATCAGTGTGAGGCAGCTCTGTGTGGGGTCATAAAAGTATTTCATATTCATTTTTTAGTGTGTTATTAATTTTAACAGGCATTTTATATTTTTCTCTTTTCATATTGCAACTTGAATTATTTAATTTTTGCTAAAGTATGTGGAATAATTTTGCTGTGAGAAACAAATCACTATATGTTAAAAAAAGCCAAACTGATATGCATTTTGAAAAAAACTCCTTGGTTAGAGCAAAGGAAAGAGACCAAAATAAGACACAAATATATGTACAGAGAAATAAACACATATCTTTATTTTTTGATTTTGTGTATTTTCTGTGGATGAATATATATAAATAGAACATATGTATTTTAAACTGCAGGTATGCCTCCTGGATTATCACAGTGTGCTGCCTTCAGAAGTGTATTCCTTCTGGTCTGTTCCAAGTGCTTTGTTTCATGGAGTGTATTGATGTTTATACACACAGGGCACACAGGATGAATTTACACCATTTCTAACCTTACAGCAGAGGGAACTCTACTGAAATGTAGGAGCTGGGCAGACTGAGCTCTCTCTGTCCAATTCCTGCTCATGGTAAAGGTGTTCCACGTGTAAAATATGCATATTTATCTAATGAGGCCGTATTTTGGCTCTGTTTTATTACAGTAACCGGAGTTTTTATGCATCTTTAATTGTACCAATGTTTTCCAGGTTGTTGCTAGAACATATTATAAGCTTCTCTGTGTGTAAGCCTGCAGATGAATTTTCCCATGGGAGAACATCCTTTTGCTGTCTTTTTACTCTGTATAAGCTTTCTGTAAACAAAATATCTGTGTGTTCTTCAAGGATGTTTTTTTTAGATTGCTCTCCCTGTCTCCTAGCAATGGGAGATATGGGTTCTATTTCAACCTATGAGGTGAAGGACTTATCTTTCTGATATTGTAAGCATTATGAGGATTCTTGTACAGGGCAGTGAAGAGAAGCATCTGAGCTCTGTACCTGGGCACATTATAGCCTGAAATCCTCTGATTATGGAGTCATTTTAATAAATCTTATTTAGCCTTCAGAAATTATTGTCAGGAGTCCTTTGTCAATGCATGAACCGCGGCAATACCAGGTGGTCAAGGAAAGCTCATCCTTCCCTTAGGCTTTAAAGAAAGATACAGAGATGACTAGTGAGGGACGTGGCCTAAAGGAATAAGAGAGGGAATGTTTGTTGTGGTGGTGTTGTTTTAATGTCAAGTATTATGATGTGACTTATAAATTAAGGGAACAGATCCAACAGAATTCAGCCTAATCATTTGCCAGCTTGCAAAGTGGATATTTCCAGTTGTCTGTGCTTGGCTTTTGGGAGACAGCTTGGAGTTTTTACCTGCTTGGGATTACAGCAGATGGGCTTGAAAGGTGTATTTTGGCAAGCCTTGGGCATATCTTGGAAGGTGAAGTGGGCTGTTAGAATGCAGACCAGCCAGGAAGATTTGAACTTTTCCGTATTTATGGAAATAAGAGTTTAGAATTGAAGGTTGTCCGAAATGTTTCTTGCTGCAACTTGGCTTTTTTTGGGTTAGTTCACACATCAAACAAAGGTGCAGCCTGAGTTTGCATAGGTGTAAACAATGAGTTTACAAACCTTACACTTGTTTGAGAAATATCTTTTACATGTAATCGCTCATAATCAATTTTGTGATTTTGGGTTTTTTTTATTCTTTCTAGGATACTGTTGGAATTAATATTCCCATCACTAATCCTACCAATAAAGTTCTCAAGATGAATGTGCTGCTGGACCATCCATCCCTATTTGGAGAAAAATCTTTCACTCTCAAGCCCAAACAAACATTTTCATATCACCTACAGTTTTCTGCAGCTGCTCTTGGCTCTTTTGCTGGAAGGTATGTTGTAGAGTTTTGATACTTGTGATTGTGGCTATTTTACTAATAAATGAACTACTTTCATTGAAACCTAAGTCCTTGATGAAAATATTGCCCTAAAACCCCTCACAAAAGTTAATAAATGGAATTAAGAAAATTTCCAGCTTTAAATGTATTGTATCCCTAACAGCAGCTTTCCTCTCAGGGGAAAAGCATTATTGACAGGCAATAGAATAACTCCTTGCTATTCTAGTTCACTACAATTTAGTGAACATTTTGGAAACCTACTTAATGTTAGAAGCCCTCCTTGAAAACTTCCAGTTAATAGTTAGTTTTTAAAATTTTTAAGTTCTGTAAAGGGAATAGCACAATTCCTTTTTTTTTTTTCTGAGAAGGAACAAAATTGTAAAAACATAACTAAAGCAGGTGGAGAACCCTTTAACTGTCCATTTACCTTCGTGATCTTCCATTACTTAACCATGATCTACTGAATGAATATGGAGAGGTTTTAAATTAAAAATTTTCCATTACATTGGAAATCCCAGTGAAAACATGCAGGAATGATAATTAGCACTACAAAGACAGATGACCTCTTGGTCTTAGTTTCAGCTAAAACACTTCAGCAAGTAATTGAACAGTGTAGAATTGCAAAGCTTATTTTCCTGGAATTTGGTTACCAAAGCATTATTTAGTCTAAAGGCTGATTGAAAAACAATTCCCTGTTTTTCAGTTATCTCAGCTGACTTGCAAAAATATGGGCATGGGGTGGAGGGTGGGTGGTGATTTAAGAGGAGGGCAGAGACATCTGACCAGTTTCGAAAGAATATTTACAAAGTAAAAATCCATTCAGGGATTTATTCAATTTGCTTGTATTGATTTTTCCAAAGACCAGAATAATCTCAGGTATCATTAAGTGATACAGATTTAAATAATACTGTGTTATAAAAATTATTCCTGTTTTAATTCTCTAAGTATCTCTTTTTTGTAGAAATTATGCTATCTTAAACTGAAGATGAGAATAGAGCTCACTTTTTTTTTTTTTTTTTTAAATACCGGATAATATTTCTGGTAATTTTCAGGTGCAGTATTTCCAAAGATAAAGATTTGTTTTAACAGGAGAAAACTTTGGGCTCAGCTTTGGTGGGCTGGGGCTTAGGGAATGCATGCAGAGGTGAAATAAAGCACATGTGGACATCCTCCAAATGGTTTTACAGTTTTGTTCTAGAAGTGTGTAATAGCTCTTTTAAATTGCAGTAGCTCCCACAGACTGCAGTTGCAGCTGGACAGAGGAACTTCCACATTACATCCACACTATTAACTTCTTTTTCTGAAGCCATGGTCTGTTTCCTTTGCTATGTTAGCAGCTGGAAAGAACTGCTGGAAAAAGGGATTGTGGCAGGTGTACCTTTTCAAATGGTTGATTCTTTCCTAGAGCTGTTTTACGCTCACTTTAAAAGCTCTGTTGGCACAGGGGATAGTCTGGAACCATAAAGTCATGGAATAGACATAGTTATCTATAATTTAGAAAAAGAACTCATTCTTAGAGGGTCATGGGTTTGTACAGTGCATTTCTTCTAAGTTATTATATGCTTCCAGTGATTTGGTTTAATATTATGGCTCAGCTACTCAAAAATTCTCAAGAAATAGAAAAAAAGTTCTGCAGTAGGAAAGGACTGTATTAGAATGTCTGTAACTGAAATATATTTCTGTACATATTTCACCTAGCAGCAAGCAATTTTCTGTCATGACAATGCTTGATTGTATATCAAAACAATATATTGAGTATTCCTTGAAGTGTATCTCTTTGCCATACTCATAGGAGTATGTCTGTATCTCTATTTTCAGTTTTTATCACTAGATTTGAAAAGATTTTCCTTTTTAAAATTAGTGTATAGTATTTCTGTTACTTTGCCCTTCAAAATGGCTAAAAAGAAAATACTGATACTGAAATGAAATTAAAGCTTACTCTTTAATAAGCTGAAGTATGTTTGAGTTGTATTTCTGAAAAAAGCAAGCTAACAAACAAAAACAACAAGCAACAAATTAATTTTATTGGTAGAACTTAAGAAAGATAAAGAAGAGATTTTGTTACAGCAGTAATTCTAAATATTATTAGAGTTGATAGCTGAATTCAGATACCAGTGAGAAGTGTTAGAGGAAAAATATTATCTAATTAAAGAACTCACTGTGTTGAACTCATTAGGTTTCTCCTGAATTTTAATCTGTTTGGTTTTTTTTCATGATCTGAAAAAAACAGCTGTGATGTTAAGCTTCTGTATCCATTTTTAGTGTCATGTTCCGGTCAGATGTGATTGGGGAATTTTGGTATGCCCTGAGGTTCAACGTGGAGAAGCCATCGGCAGCCGGGCTACCTGATATAGCATGTGAGCTTGGAAAGTAAGTGAGTAGTTCGTGGTGCTGGACTGGGTTTCTGTTTTTAAGTATCATGGAAAACATATGAAGAATTTAAACTCAGTACTCTATGTCTGCTGTAGTAGCTTGCAGAATATTTTTTTTAGATATATTTGCAGTTAGGTGAAATATTCCTTGCAGAAAAACAATCAAAATGAAAATTTACCTTCTATGTAAACTTCCTCTGAATTTTTTTTGCACAAATCATTCTGACAATCCTGCAGAATGTAAGCACCAAGATCCATTGTACAGAGCTCTGTAGGTTTGTTTTATTTTCTGTTTCTTTTCTTCTCTCTGAACAAGGCATTTACTGACAATCCTGCTTTACAAATGCTTTTATACCAGTTAGCAATATCTTTTAACCTCTCAAGAAATGGCAAAAAAATGCAACTTCTGTCCTGCAGGTCCTGGGGGTAGACATGGTTGAAACACTGCAAGTGTTAAGAAAATGAGCACCTTAGAGAAATTAATCCAATTATTACCATCCTTCAACAAAATTTCAATGTACATTTTGACAGCATAATGTTCAGTTCAGTTCTGACTTTCAAGACATAAACTAAAACTCTAAGGATAAGACTTTGAAGAATGTCAAAATTTCAGTAGTGCTTTTCCACATATTACCTCCACTTCCTAATAGTTTCTGTGAATGCACTGCTGTCCTGCATGCTAAATTTCACTTACTTCTTTGTATCTTTGACTAAATCTCTAGTTAATATACATTACGGACTGAGCAGAAATATTGTTAGAGAGCACAACGTGAAATTTTACTTGATTAAATTTTTGTGAGTGAATATATTCTGCTGTTCAAATATGATGCGTAGACTGGAGATAACTGACAATGACTTTGTTATTATATTCTAAAGAAAAAAAGTTGTGGTATTTCCTGGGGTTTACTTTAAAATTCTGGGCTGACTGGAGTAAAAACCATAATTTTTTCTACTGTGTAGGCTATTGCTATTAGGAGTTAGGAATTACTTAAAAACTTTTTATTCAGACTTTCTGACACTCATAATTTTCTCTGGCATGCACTGCCTGGAAACTACATGCACAAATGGTCTAGTGGAGAATGGCAAGTCATCCTTTCAAACTGCAAGTAAAATGGATGTTGGGAAAGATTAGCTACATTAACTACAACTCTTCCTGTCAAAACTCTTATCTAAAACTCAAAGCCCATGTTTTATTTTTTTTCAAGTGGGATTTCTTTTCCCTTTACAAGTACATGCATTTTGTAGTTCCTATGTATCTGTAAATATGTGGAGGAACACCATGTCCAGTTCTGGGCTCCTCAGTACAAGAAAGAAAAGGAGCTACTGGAGAGGAGTAGTTCCTCCAGTGGAGGCCACAGGAATGATGAGGTGTCTGGAGCATCTCTTTTGAGGAGCTGTGCCTCTTTAGTCTGGAGAGGAGAAGGCTGGGAGGGGATCTCATCAATACGTATAAATACCACAAAAGTGGGTGCCAAGAGTATGGTGCCAGACTCTTTTCGGTGTCCAGCAGTGTCAGCATAATGTCATCAACACTCTTCTTGAAGTGCAAAGTGTTGGACAATGGCAGTCAATGATGGCATTGAGGGTACAGTTCAGTTACGGGGCATTTCTCTGCCTCATTACAAGATGAGACAGTCCAAGTAAATTGGCTGCATGTTTAATATATAAAGGCAGTGCAGGTAGACATCTGTGTATTGTCTGAGAAAGATATCAGTTTGGGAGTTTTTTGAATGGATGTACATCCTTGCTATGTACCCAGAGATGTGAACTGTAAACGTCATCAAGTGTTTGAAGCATTTCTGTTTGGTGAAGATTTGCAGTTTTTTAACGGATTAACTTCCATTCTACCACTTTTTCCTTGAATGCAGAAGCAGCATTAGCATATGAATATAAGAGTAATGTTTTTCATTGTGTCTTTTCTGTATTCTTTTTTCTGTTGATCTGAAAAATTTAGGTATTTGTGTCCTTGAAACATTACCTGGAATTGGATTAGGGCCAAGAACCCACTGATAACTTAGAATCAGAATTTCTCTTTCAAGAATTTCTAACCAATTCTTGAAAGAGAAAAAAAAAATCTAACCATTTATCCTTTAGTCCTTCTTCAGATTCCCTAAAATTCTGGGGCTATCATAGTCAGATCTGCTTTTTGTATGTGTCAAGATAGATTTAACACATCCCTTAGCATATGTATCTAAGGAAAGCTTCTCCCTGATATTTTTCATCTTTCTTTATCCATCCTGTTACAGGCTCCACAGTGGAGTCATTGAAGATGAGCCAGTTGAATGATGTTCACAGTGATCTGGAATTTACTGCCCCATGCAACAATTTTTGCAGCATAACCACGATAGTCAATCTGTGTGGGGTGGCAGGATTTGATGATTTGAAGAACCTCTAACAGTCGAGTAATTCCTTACTGAAATTTCAGATATTCCAACTTAGTTTTCCCTTTGACAAAGTATTATATATGAAAGAGACCAGACCAAAAAAAAAAAAACAAAACAAAAAAAAAAAAAAAAAAAAAAAAAAAAGGTAGAAATGGTAAATGGGAAAAAATGGAAATTATCAAGTGAGTCTGAAGTTCCTGTGTGAAAGTTTCCTAATACCTCTTTACTCTCAAATTTTGCGATCTCAATGATACAGTGCTTTGACATGTTAGTCAGAAACAAGTCTGGTGCTCACTGCTGGGGATTTATGTCACTGCTTGGGTTAGAAGGAGTCCACCTGTGAACAGGTTTTAGGGTCTGAAGTTACAGTCATAAAGCTGGACTGAAATATCTTCTGAATGTTGCTTTTTATATTTTCTTTTTTCTTACTGATTTAGCTATGATTAACGGACTAATTTTTTCCAGATGATAAATACATGGAGCAATC
This sequence comes from Leptocoma aspasia, assembly GCA_013399835.1. Taxonomy (NCBI): domain Eukaryota; kingdom Metazoa; phylum Chordata; class Aves; order Passeriformes; family Nectariniidae; genus Leptocoma; species Leptocoma aspasia. The sequence continues at coordinate 218,724 of VXAX01003853.1, forward strand.
TGGCAGATGACCTGCCACAGCTTTGACTAGAGGGAATATCCATTAGGAGATAAATTACAGCAAAACCAATATATGTATCTCATTTTTCAAACTTTCCTTATTTACTGTTTTCACTTATTCACCTTGAATCTCTTCTCTGTGTCCCTTGATATTACAACAAGAATATGATTTATGGTCGTATAACTTTGCTAAAACCAAAAAATTTAGTATTTTGACCAGAATAGAGGAAACATTTCGGAGTCTTATGAATTACTTAAAAATTTTTCTCCCTATTGAAAGTACCTCATGAATATTCTTTAACTGGAAAATAAAGAAGGGAAATCTGTAAAATGGAGGGCCAGCTGATTTAAAGCATAACACTTAGGCAATTAGCATACTCCAATCTTTTTTGGGAGGGTCACTATTCTCATTAGGATATATAATCTACATATCCCACATAATGATTCTATGATTATCCTGTAGTAAATGAAACAACAAATGAATAAAATGAAACATTGAATGAATTGAGGATTTATTGTTATCAATAATGATTATTAATAATAATTGAAGTTACTAAATATGTTTCCACATTAGTGGGGAAGTGCTAATGCAATAAAATTTAATTATTATTTTTAAAATAAAAAAATCCAGAATTTTTCAGGAAATTAAAAAAAACCCCTATGCATAATGACATGTAATAGAAGAAGCTTTGTAATAAATTATCATTGTGTATATGATTTTTTCCAGATGGGCTTACATACACCTACCTCTTGCTAATCCTACTCATGAAATTCTGGTGCTAAAAATGGTTAACAGCGACCCCAGCCATTTTGCAGTTGAGGCTGACCCAGGACAACCTGTAAGTAAGATTTCTGTGCTTTCACAAAAAAGATAGAAGAATTTCTTTTTAAAACACCTTGAATTATGTATTGTACTATGAGTTCAGAATATACACTCTTTTAGACATTTTAAGTACATATTTTAGAGATTTTATAGCCTGAGGAAGAAAACAATTAACTTGAAAAGCAACTCAAGCTGAAGTACAGATGTTTTTTTTTTTCCCCTGGAATGCTTTGTGGAATGGTTTTGAGCAGGACTGCAGTGTAGGTTGTAAATAATTCAGGAGATATTAGAAGGAGAAGTTGTAAACAAACCAGCTGGTTAAAAGCTTCATAAGCTTCATAACCTCAACAGGATAACTAGGTAAATATTTAGGTAAGTAGACAAACTATTAATGGAAGAATACAAGAATATCTCATAGTCATAGCAGTTAAAAGCAGCTTGCAAGGACTATGAATAAAAATTTGATCAATATAGCTGCAAAGAAGCTTCAAGCAAATACCTGGAATTGTTTTATTCTCCAAACTCACAGTTACCTTGACAGTGATTTCTACAGAGTAAATCTTAACCCTTTTGTTCTTATGTACTCCACTTTTTCTTTCTCCATCACAGAAGCCCTTCCATCTTGCTGCCTAATATTTATGTCCTTTCTAGGAATAACAATTGTGTAGATTGGCTCTAGCAAGATTGAGACTTGCTAGAGTACTAGGAGATCAGGGTTCAGAAAAATATTTGTTATTGACCACTGAATGCTAGTTAATAGTACAGGTCCCACAAGCAATTCTTTGGATATTATTAAGTTAATTTTATGAGATATGTAACCTTTTCATCATGGGGAGATAAGAAAAGGGAGGGCAGATGCATAGGAACTCTGAATCTGAATGAGTGGCATTGAGTACCTCCATCACAGCCTCTTAGGATATGAATTCAGAACCTTTAACATAAAAAAAAAACCCAAACCAAAACCAAAGAAACGTGTGGTGAACAGGAAAGAAATGGTGCCTTTCCTAGACATGAAGAAGATAATCCAGGGAAGACACCAAAGTTGGTTGGTCCCTTCCAAAGCAAACTATTCCAAAATGTTATGATTCTATTCCTGCAAAATGGTTTAAGAGTCAGAGAGAGGAGAGGAATATTGTAATAAAATAAAGCTAAGAAGATACAAAAGACTGTATGGAGAAAATAGAGGAATGATACATAGTCATTATAGGTTCAGTTTTCAGAAACTAAACAGCTTTCAGCCTCAAATATAACAGTACAGCCAGACCAAATGTTCCTGAAAGGGGCTCTGATGGTAACAGCTAAAGGAGATCAAACTCAACTTCCCTATATATTGCTACGTAGGATTCAATTAAATTAAAAGTATCAAATGTGAAGTATTTTCTAGTCTGTCTTTTCTGTTATGCACAATGACACATCTTTATACTCTATGTATAAACTTTGACAAGTGCTACTACTAATCATTTAATGAATTGGTATTTGAATTGGAGCTTAGAAACATAAGGGATGCAAACTATATTAATTGTCTGGGAGTATTATATATGTGTTATGTTTGGGTCATTGGCACAGAAGTGCCATAGATTTAACTATAGTGACTTTTGGCTGCTGCAGATTGCCTTGTGCAGGAAATTAACAACAAGAAAAATCTCTTTGCTCTCAAAACTTATCACCAGAGATTCACACATCAACAATAGCTACATTACATTGTGTCGGAAAAGACACATTCAACACTAACTGCAGTAATTTTCTCTCTTTCCTTTTTATTATAATTCTCCGTCCTGTATATCATTATGGATTGAATTATGAAATGTTCCTTGTTAATTGCAGTAGTTCTTCCAGTTACAGGATAGCTTTGGTTGTTAAATGCAACTACTTATTATTTATTTCATGTAGCTGTCCCTTTTTGAACCTATTTACTCCATTACAGATCCATGTTTGGAGAGGTTATGTGATTTCCTTCAGTTTTGGTGACAAAGACAAGGGGTGGCATTTATATCACAGAATCACAGACTGACTGGGGTGGAGACCATCTAATCCAGCCCCCTTGCTAAAGCAGGTTCACCCAGAGGAGGTTACTCAGGATCATCCCCAGGCAGGTTTTGAATATTTCCAGAGATGGAGGCTCCACAGCTTCTCTGTTCCAGTGCTCGGTCACCCTCACAGGAAAGAAGTTTTTCTACATATTGAGATGGAACTTCCTGTCACTGGGCAGCACTGGAAAGGGTTTGACATTTGCCCTTAAGATACTTGTATACATTGATGAGGGCCTCTCTCAGTTGTCTCTTCTCCAGACTGAACAGGCCCAGCTCCTGCTGTCTCTCCTCATTAGAGATGCTCCAGACCCCAATCACTTTGTGGCCTCTGCTGGACCCTCTCAAGTAATTCCTTGTCTTTCTTGGACTGGAGAGCCCACTCCACATCTTCTTGCTTCTTCTGAATATTTTGCATCCTAGGCTTAGTACCTCCACACAGCACTGCATTCAATTTCCAGAACATTACTGCTTATAAACCACGCTCCATGTTTCAGGTATTGGTTTATATTTAATACCCATTTTAAAGCCTTTGCTATGTGTGGAAGAAGTTTCCCATCTTAATCATTCAGTTTCTTTTCTCTTAAAAGCAAATAATGCTTTCTTGTCAGCAGAAAGATTACGATTTGTGCAACCCTCAGATGAAAGGCAACAGAAAAGAGCAAAATATTAGAACAATAGATTGAAGAGGGGATTGTCCTATGAAGATACATTATATTTGAAGACAGTAAAGTCAGATCGATAACTTTTATATTTAATGTAAATTTCCATATTTGTTTTTATGTCGTCTAACATGTAGGACTTTTGAATGTATTGGGCTTCGATCAGAAAATGTCCCAAATTGATTTCTTCAGTCCCTGAGTTATGGAAGATAAACCAGATTCAACAGTGATATCAAAGAAATATTTTTATTCTCTTAAGATATTTGCCTAAAATTAATAACCAAAACTTTGACTAATATTTCAGAATTAAAAAATTATTGTATTATATTCCAATATTATTGTCATACTTCCATGTGTGTGGAAGCTTGTTTCAGTTTCAGTTTGGAACAAAGAGCATTACTGAAACATCACAAGGGATCTTTTTCTATAGAGCTGATTCAACTTCAAGTATGGACATAATTAATAATACACTTTTCCTGAGGTCCATTTGGATTAGGCTCAAGTATTCCTGAACTTCCGGGTGCATAATGAAGTCTAAATGAAATTCAAAGTCTTTAAATCCTTCATCAGATTCTTGTCAATTAGAAGCTGCTCTATTACCCTTTGTAAACTGATAAAAATTAGAAGAGACTGCTCTATATCTTACTAGTGGCTTTTCAATTGTAGCCTAAGTCAGTTTAAATGGAATGTAACATCTTGCGTTTCTTTCAAAAATTTGATAAAAGCTTCCAAGGATTCCCTTTAATGGCATTTGGATTTTCATATCTTTTTTCCTTTTTTTTTTTTTAAACAAGCTACACTTAATTTTTGTTTCCCTTCTTGTCAACTTTAAACTAACAATAACTTTATAAATGCTGCCAAATTATCTAAAATCTGGAATGAAAGTGAATTTTCATAAGTTTACTGTAAAATTCCAATTTGTTTTTCATTGGCATATTGGGTATTAGGGGTGTCTGGGGAAAAAGTCACTTGGATGTTGAGTTTTGTGTTTCTGTCCTGACTGCAGCTTTCTTTGTCTTTAGCAGAAAAGGATTCAGCTTCAGCTTTTAGCAGCTGAAAATTTTCAATCATCAATAATATGTTCCCCAATTTACTACTTTTCTTCTGTATAAATACATTGATGTATTTCACATATGTGTATTATATTGATATACACATATATTTACGATGTACAAAAAAGTCTTACAAACAGCATCATCTCTATGATGGAAAAGAAACATACTTTCACTGTAACTCTTCAGTTTGCTATTCTCCTGGCTTATAACTAGCCTAAACCTTTTCCATTCATTTCTGGTCTTTACTGATTGACTTTGAAACACAATTTTTATTGAGGGCAAATAACTTAATAAAAAAGGGCTGCCATAAAGGAGTGCAATCTCTGTGTGCAAACTTTAAGGATTTTCTTAATGACCACAAGTATTGTTTTGTACAGAGTAGAGAACAAGCTTTTAGATTTAATGAAAACTTCCCCTCCTTTCTTCATTTTATAACAGAAATAATGTATTTGTAGTTAACTTCAGACTCAGTTTCTGTTTTTTTTTTTCTTTGAACTGTTATATCCGAGATCTTATGAAGAGCAATGATATCAGTTCCTTTTCACATGACTATCATGAAAGGCACTTGTTTATGTAAACAAAATGAAAGGCAGGAGATGTGTTGGCAACAGCACATTTAATTGAAGGATTGAATGATTCTATGACCTTCTTAAAGTATATTGTTTAGCATTATTTCTCAATTCTAGTTTTAAAAGCAATTTTTTTTTTATTTCAGTAGAAAGTAAGTAGGTTTTTTGCCCAGCTTATTTCAAAACAAATTACTTTTTGGATTCACAGAACATCATACTGTATAATACAAAATGAATTTTTAAAACCAAATCTATTGTGTAAAAATTAACAGTCTTTTCTGCTTTCAGAGCAGGCAGTCTGCTGGATTATCATAGCTCCAAGTTGATTATTTTGATTCATTGTAGCAGTGCATTTTCTGAGTAATGATAATATGTCAAGTAATACTTAGTGGAAATCGAACTCCTGTCTGTTTGCATCTCTGTGGAAGAGTTATCATTCTGAATAATAAGGATGTCTTACTGAAATTACTCAATATTTAAAAATCTTAGTGGTAATTTAATTATGTAGTCTTAGTCTATGCCATCCTGTCTTTATTTACTTTTTCATTTATTCAAAGGTATTTGGGAGGCTGTGTTTCTACTGTGGCTCTTTCTCTATTTGTAGGTCTTCATTTGATAAATGGGTCTGACTAGTAGGTAGGAACTGGACTGCAAATGAAATTTTAATTAACTGTTATGGCAGTAGTCTGATGAATTACTTTAAAACTTTCTCCCCCAGAAGAGAAAATAACATTTCAAGTTTGGTGTGTTAGTTGAGCACACCTGAGCTCTGTCCTCTCTTCTGAACAACCTATACCCAAGTGCCATCAATAAGAATATCTGTTGTTCAAGGCGCATCAACAACCCCCTCATTGAGCTGGTACTGATGACTAAAGATTTTTAGCTTTTTATGAATTTTCATATATTTGTGGCTTTGGAGACTGTATATACATGGTTGTAGCTTCTAGTACTTTTCCTACCCTTTTTCCCTACATTTTTGAACAATAAGCTAACCTTCTAACACATTCCTGAAATACTGTTTAGTCTTATTTTCAAGAAGAGAACCTACAGCAAAGATGTTTTGTTTTCCAACCAGAATCTGAGAAGATGCAACAAGAAATGGGGCAAAGAAGCCCCTGGACTAATTCCAGTGGGGCAGTACCTGGGGTAAAATTACCTAGCCAACTGCTCTTCTAATTGGACAATATTTGATAGCTATACTAATCAATTAACCTTATAAAATTTGTAGAACTACTGTATTATGTGTGCATATTGCCATGTTGTGCACCCCAAAGGCCTTTCCATTAAAGATTTGCTTTTCTAAATTATCATTTTAACGATGTTTGGAAGGATCTGGGTTTATTCCAGGTAACTCTACCCTATAAATAACAGCCAGGGCATGACTGGCAAGACCAGGAACAGCGTGGCTCCTGCCTGGGCCCGGCTCTGGGATGGCAGGGAAAGCCATGGGGCAGTGAAGAAAAGCAGCAAAGGCTTGGATGATGGATGGGATTCATCCATCTCAACAGAGATTGGACGAGATCAATGTCCCAAGACAACGCCTCTGGGGGGAACCAGGCCTTGCTTTGTGGGGGGACAGTGACCCCAGACCTTCCAGCCTGGCCGAGCTGTCAATCAATCAATCAATCAATCAATCAATCAATCAATCACACACTGGGGGTGGTGCTAACCCAGCTGCTGATTGGCAGAGTTATCCATCAATCACACTCTGGGGCAGCGCTAACTGGATGCTGATTGGCCAACTGACTGGAAGGTCCATGTGGGGGGCGGGCCAGTGAAGGCCATGGAGCTTAAAAGGTTCTGCACATTGGACGGTGCCTTCTCCTGGAGGTTGTATTTCAGTTATGCTGAACACCAGGAGCTGGTAGTTTTATGTGTGTTTTGTCAGTCCCAGCTGTTGTAGGGTGTTGTTTTGACCTTCATTCATTGCAAATTATATTCATTTTATGAAACACAGGTTAACTGCTCATGATATCAGTCAATTATGTTTTTATCTCTTCTTACATGCAAATGTTATTTATACATTCATAATATTAAAAGGCTAATACCAGTTTTTTATTAAAGAAGTAGTCCTAGTAATTGTGTATTCAGTGATTCTGGCTGATCACTCTCTAAATGAGTTGGAATTTTTATTCTTCATAATTCAATTAATTTACTGCTTATGTGGTTCTTGAAAACAGAGATTAATCCATTGCAGTCAGCTACTTTGCTTTTGCCTGTGCAATTGAGACTCAAGCAGAATACTTGAGGTGAAGAGAAAACTCGCAACATTATTTACAGTGTTAGTAAATACTGTAAATTTTGGTTTTTGTATTTACTAACATTGTTAGTAAATACTGTTGGTTTTGCTAAAGGTAAGCAGAAGAGAGACAAAGCACTGGTTTATTAAAACCTGGCATGTATTTCCTTTCTAAGCCAGTTTGTGTCCGTGGAGTGATAACTGTGATAGTGTGATAACCCTTGAGTGCTGTCAGTACGGTCAGACACCAGAGTGCTGCTGGAATGGTGTTTGGGAGCCGCTGCCCATGTCCTTGGAGCAGTGCTGAGCCCAGCCCTGGAGCTGCTGGGCAGGGATGTGCAGGGACTGTCCCTGGGATCCATTGCTGCAATAACTCGCTGCCTTCGCAGCCCACGCTGGCTGAGAGGGGAGAACACATCTGGTGGAACACATTAATCACATACACATCAACACCGTTGGTACAAAGCACAAAACAGAAACAGACTAAAAAAATTGATTTCCTCTCCCTCACCCGTCCTTTCTTTTGCTTCTTTCTTGTGTTTGTACAGCTGACTCTTCCTCCTCACTCCACCACTCAGCTGCCTGTGAGATTCTGTCCCTCTGCCCTTGGAAGACGCAATCACAAGGCAACAATAACCTTCAAATGCCCAAAGGTATGATAATGTGCTGGTACCCACAACACTCGGGATTCAGATTAGATACTATTTGTGATGGGCAAGGAAGTTAGAGATTCAGCCTGTAGGTGAAGGTGAAGTTTAGTGACTGGATGCATAACGAAAGAGCAAACACGGAGATGTTAAAAACTTATAATTTGTTTTATCCTTAGTTTTACACAGAAATTATTCTGTTTACAGTATTTAAATGTGGCATAATGGCCTAGGAGCTAGAACATGTAATGAATAATTTTAGCTTGCTCAGTAGTGAGTTCTGCTGGTTTTAACTCTAGAAGACTGTCACTTCTTAGGAGTGTCACCTCTGAAATTAAATTTCTCGGTGTTTTTCCCAACACCCCAAAAATTAAATTGTTTCATTTTTTTATCCAATCTGAATTTTAGAAGATCACACACTTGAAAAAGTGAATTCTTCCTTTTTATTTTATCTGAAAATGGTTTTTACTTTACACCTTAGAACACCTTACAACACCTTAGAATTGTTGACTTCTTTTTTCTCTGTGAATTTCCCTGAAGCTGAATGACAAACAAGTAAATAAAGAGACATGACCTACTAACTGTTTTTAAATTGCAGCTGGAATACAAAAGAAAAACTGATAGCACAATGTAAATGGTAATATCTAATCATGCAAGATGTAGTTAATTGAAGCCTTTGGTTTCTGTGCAATTTCCTCTCTGTATTTTTTTTTGAGTTTCAGATATCCTAAAAGACTGCTGATCTGTGAATTATTCCAGTTGAGTGCTACCAGCAGTTTTCAGTAGTCTTTTAAGTAGTACTGAAAAAGTGAATATTCTTTTATATGAAGAAAACAAATACTGAAGGAAGTCATGTGGCAATTTTTTGTCCTGAAAAAGTATGTTGACCAGACAGGTTATTTGCAGGTGGTGTTGGCACAGCATTTATTTTCAGAATCTCTCCTAAATATTTATTAAGGATAAAAACAAGGAGACAGCAATTCTAATATGAATAGTATATATCCAAGGTCAGTTCAAGAGGACACAATGCCCTTATCTTCTCTGAAACCTGAGGGTCCACGGAAATCTTAGATGTACTATTTTTTTCCAATATCCTTGATTTTTCTGTGTCTAAAGGTTGATGTTCATTATTATCTTTGGAGTAACACTTTTAGCTTGTTGTGTGATTCTACTGCTGTCCCCTCAAAGAATTATTTTCCTTCTTCCTTTGTCTTCTGGAGAGAACTTCTCACTTCATCTGCTTTCCAGTTTTAATATATGTGCTTTGAATTTTGCTTTTGCAACCACCTACATCTTTCCATTCCCTACACTGAATGTTCTGAGTAGCTGGATAGAAGTTAAATACTATATGCTTGAAGTAGGACAGAAATTAAACACACAGTAGGACAGAAATTAAACAAAAAGGAGATGTGAACATCTCCCAGAATGAAACTATTGATTTCCAGATAGCAATACTTAGAGTAACAACAGCTTGAAGAAAGAAAAAAGAAAGCAAAAATTGAAGTTCACTTATAGCAGGGACATGGAACAGCGGAAGAAAGAAGTAGACAAAATTCTTTAAAACCTACAGCTCTGACTCATCCAATAATAAAAAATGGCATGTTTCATTCACAGTTTGGAGAGCGGATATTTCACCTGACGGGATCTGGAGTTCCTCCTGAGCAGATGGAAACAACCACCATCAGTGCCTGCATTGGCGAGTACTCCTCTGCCATCATATTCTTCCAAAATCCAACTGCTGAAAACGTGGTGGTGGATATCGTGCTGGCAGGTACAGGGGTTTGGAATGTTATACTTTTTTTGGTGTGGGGGAAGGAATTTAAGCTCCTTGGGTTCCATTAGAAGTGTGAAAGGGATGTGATTAAATTTTCCTCATTCCATTTTTTGGCAATAGAATTCTTGTGTATTGTCCACATCCACCCTGAAAACTCCATAGAGTGTGCTGTGGGAGATAGGAAAGAACACAAACCTGTAACAGCTGTTCACAGGAGACCTCTTAGGTCATGCAGCCTCGTGTGGACATGCAGCTGCTTGTTGGCTGTGCACTGCACTGTAGCACTTTGGCAACAGGAGACTCCTGGGATGTGTTTTGGTAGCTGTGCCTAAGGCACCTAACTAATGCTTTTCTTTTGTTCCTCAATTACCTTCAAATATTTTATATTATTTGGTCAGAGTCTGGATAACTAAAGGAGTCAGAGAGCAAGGGCAAAACATTTTTAAAGTTTTCTTTGGGATTTTTTTTCTTTTTTTTTTCTGATGACCTTCCGAACAAGTATGTTTCATCAATATTTTTAAACATACTTTAAAGGATAATATGAGATCCTGAATTATCAGAGATCAACAAGTAGCTGTCCCTACTAGGATTTCACAAGTGCTGTAAGAACTCAGGTTCTAAATCCCACATTCTCATTGATGACTAAAATTTACTCAGCCAAAGAGGAAATCTCACTTCAGGTGTATCAGAAGGCTTTAAAAGGTTCTCTGAATCTCCACCTACTCGAACATAACATGTAGGTAGCATCAGAAACAGGTGCCAAAGCATGGCCTGGCATCTACAAATAACAAAAATTGAAGATGAACCTTCCAGTTTTCTCTTCATAAGCAAATAAATGTAAGAGAAATAGCAAACCAATAAGAGAATAGTAAAATCAAGCCTGTTCAAAGGTAAGTTTTTAAGCCATGCTTACACACTCGTGCTGTGATTTGGGGTTTGAGGCACATAGAATAAGTGAAGAAACTTGATTTTTAAAATCTATAGATTCATGTTTGTTTGTTGCATTAAACTCACACTTTTTAATCCTACCTTCTGAATATGAATTACAAAAAAAGAAATAGAGCTTTGTCTACATACATGGTTCATATATGGAGGACCTTGGAAATATGTTTACCTAAAAGGTCAACAATTGGTCCCATGACTAAACACTCTTTACTTTTGCTGACCAGGATTTTTTGTCAGACTTCAGTGCAGTTTCCCCTGTTTAACTGCTGAAATATTTTCATTTATGACTGTCACAAAACAGGGTACCATTTGTAAATGACCAGATCTCTTGTGAATTTATGTTCTCTTCTGGGAAACATTGAAAGAAGCAACAGCATGCGAAATATCCAATGCTTACAGGCCAAGTGAATCATGGCCTGTAAGGATCCCCAGGATCCTGGGGACATTACCAGAGTTCAGCTGCTGAGCAGGATGCCTGGCAGAGAGGGGGAGATCCTGGAATTGAGAGAAACAGTCTTGTCCAGCTTCCTGCTTATCTGGCATCTAGGTGTCCTAAAGTGACAAGGAGCACTGCACACTGGCTCTGCACACGGGGACAGGGCAGTTGCTGCAGCAGGTGGCATTCAGTGCAAGTATACAAGGCTCCAAAGTGCTTCTCACTGTTAGAAAAGAAACTGTAAATGTTGACTGCACACCACAGGAGCTGCTCCTGAGCAGTCATTCTGATTGTGCAGTCATTACTTCTTCCACTACACTTCTGTAATCCAAATGGAAGCTGTGAGGGTGGGAGCTGCAACTCTGCTCTGAGGCAGTCAGAAATTGTAGAGGTTTCTCCTTGGCACTGCAGTGGACTTAGAGGCTGTGGACTTAGAGCAGCTGGAAGTATTCACATCCACAAATCCAGATGAAATTCACAGTGTAATAAAACAGTTGGCCAATATGATTCTGAGACTTGTTTTCTATGAAAGTTCATGTTGATCACAAGATTTTTCTGTTGACTGGGAAAAGGCTTTGTTGTTTCCTCCTTTGAAAAGTGATAGAAGGAAGACTGGAAGGACAGTAGGATAATCAGCCTCACCTGAACCCCTGGTGGGGTCATTGGACACTTTCTTTTGCAGTGCAGCCCATGATTTCCACATTCTCTTACAGCCCATGTCCAAGCCCATGAAGGTCAGGAAGGTAATCAGGAGCAGTCAAATGGATATCTTAAGTGCACATCATGACTGACAAATATGATTTCCTTCTCTATGGAAATAAGTGATTATGCAAATAAAGGAGGAGCAGTGAATGTGATATACTATGATTTAGTAAGACTTTGTCACTGTATCCTGTAACATTCTTGTTTGGAATCTAAGGAAGTCTAGGCTTGATGAGGAGACTGCTGAGTGGATTGGAAACTTGGCTGAACTGTTGGTCTCAAATGATAGTGATCAACATCTTGACATTCAGCTGCTGGCTGGTAATGATTGTTCACCCCAGGGGTCAGCTTTGGGGCCCGTATTATTCAAGACCTTTATTAACAACATGGATGATGATAGAGATTGCAATGTAAATTAGGGAGAAGAACTGACATGATGGATAGTAGAGCTTCAGTCCAGAGGCACCTTGATAAATTGTTGGTGTACCTCAGTTTTGAATTGCTTTGTTCATCAACACATCATTCCTGGAACAGCTGAAGACAACGTGAACTTTTACATTATTAGTAATGCAATTTTCATGCTAAAAGGTTAACCCTTTGTATTCTTCCCTCACTCCATCTACCCTGTGTGCTTATCTTAGCCTAAACTTTGTGAATTAGAAGTCCTGTGAATTACTAGCTGTGCAACCCACCCTATTTGACCAGGAAATAACTGATTATATAAACTTTTGAAGTGTAGGTGTGTATTACATCTGTGGTATAAAGATTCCTGTTACATCTCACAAATGCAGGATGCTTAATTCTAGGAAAGTGCAAGCTGGGATTCTGATTTGTACAACAACAAGAGCGATTCAGAGATGCAGACTGCTTGTCTTATTGAGAATAAATCTAGTGCCAGACAGCACAGTTTAGTATTCCATTACTGAGGTATTGTTTGTAAGAATGCTAATCCAGTGTGCTGTTCACAAATTAATGTAGAAGAATAATCAAACTTATCTGCGATTCTACTTAATTAGAAAAATTATTTTTAGAGCTTAAATATTGTAACTAAAGCCTAATATATTGTGAAAGTCTGAGAAACAGGAGAAACTGCGTTGTTTAATTGTTTTAGTGAAAACAGTCATTTTTCTAGCTGTTGGGCATGAACTTGTCCCAGGGAGTTGTTCAGAAATAGTGACAGAGACAGAAGTATCTTAGACAGTGAAGGACTAATGTTTGTTTTATGCATCAGAAGTTTTCATTCTTCATTTTTCTTTACCCATCAGTAGACCTGACATCATGATGATCTAGTGTTTCTGTGATCTGTGGAATTACAAAAAGTCATCTTTGAAAAAATAAATTCTATACTGCAATCTTTATGAAAGGATAATCATATCTGTCCTTGAAAGTCTAGCTTGAGTTTTTAAATCAGATTAATTGTAATGTTAATTTTCTAATTGAGTTGCTCTTGGTGACCTGTACATAAAGTTTGCTTTAATTACAAGATAGTTGATTTATGCAGTCAAGTTGTATTTAGATGTTGTTCATTCTATGATTTGCTTTGTATAGGAATACTTAACTGGAATTCTTATTTCCTTCTTTCCAGAGGACGAGAAATCTAGTCTTACAAAGAAAATTGTGGATGCACAAGTTCAGTTTAGCATTCCTGGCCCTTACATATCCTGAGAAATATGTCAGGCTTATTGCTGGTGTTACTGGAGGCCAGAAAGAGGGTGGAATGGGGAAATCAACAGAAGCAGCAACTCAGAAATCAGAGTGACATGTCTGACTGATCTTGATCTTTAGAAACTGTCTTTTGGACCATATGCCCCTTAAGAGAATTCAGTGTGTCAACAATGAAAATAGGGCATCCCAATTAAAGTGTAACAGCAATAAGCATCAACATTTATAGATTTACTTCATGCTTTAAAGAAAATTACACAAGTTATCTTATTTTCAAGTCACATTCCACAGGCAGTTTCTGCCCTATATAGATGTGAAATTGTTTAGAACTGCAGAGTTCAGAATTAAAATAGACATTAATTGGGAATTGTCCTATCCAGACCATTTCTGAAGCTTTCATTTGCATTTCTGAAGCTTTGTCAAACCCAAGAGCATTATTCCTCAGAAATGTTTCTTTCTGTGAATTTTGACTGCTGTTGTAGCACAAACAGTCTTTTATTTGGGATAATTATAGAGCAAGTAAAACTACTACTACTACTACCACCCTGGACCTCTTTAAACTAGGTATTTTCTTATTGAATTTAATACCTAAGTTTTCTTCCCAGGATTTAGACACTTGGATGCTTAAATGTGCAGTTCTAAATCACATCGACGTTCACAGCTACATTCAGAATAGTCATGTGAGTAATGTTTATTTAACAGCAGATGATTTTCCCCAAAATGAGCCAGTGACCAGAACTACAGAGTATGCAAACTCTTGTCACAGATGGTTTAGCAACCTGCACTAGTTCAGCTGTTTCAGGTTAATTGATACTGCTTTTCTGTAAATACCACTGTATAGTATTTCTACTAAGAGTTTTTTTTGGAAGCAACAAAAAAGATATAAATAATTGAAATTACTAAAATCTCCAGTGTAAACCAGAGCCTACAACGTTTAAGAATTATCCCTAAGTGTTGGTGGTTTGTTAGTACCATAATGCTTTATTTCAGTTAATGTGGACAATTTATCTCATATTTTCAGTGGTCCAAGTATATAGCTCAAGAAAAAAATTGCAATAGCTTTTATAGAGGATATTAATTTCAGAGTTTGAAGGGCTATGCTCAAAGAAAAGATTAAAGCTACAGCAGTAATTAGGATTTGGATAAGGGAGGTGGATTGTTCCCTCTGGAATCTGGTGTTACCTGCAGTAGTAAAACTGATATCTGTGTCAGTGTATAAAATTGCTTGTTAAAACTTACCCTATGTCCAAGATAAGGCTGCATTCATAGCAGGTTGGCCGTGTCCTTTTCCATTCAAAGATTTCCAAACTGGAATTGCAACTTTTTAAATGTACTTTACAAAATATTTTCAAACTGCTTTCTGGGACTTTATGCAATTGAACTAAGTACTCGAAGACAAGTCTGCTACTTGGTCATTTTTCATTCAGGCAAAATATGTTGGACTATTGCATATATATATCTCAATGTTAGAGTGAAATAGTAAAGATGTGAAGAAATACTATTTTTAGTCATCTAGTCAATTTAGAATACAAGTGCTAACATCACTTTGTGCTGATTCTGACATAATTCAAATCATTATTTTAGCTACCAATTAAAAAAGATAATGTGCAATATATAAATGCACCTCTGAACTGATAAATGCAGTTTTGAAGCATCATGAAGCATAAACTAGTGCCTTTAGTTTCATACAGTGAAACTATATATTTCAGATAAAAAAGGATCTTGAGATAGCTACTTTTAGCTGAATTAGTTACTTTTTAGCTGAATGTGTAGAAGGATATAAACTAAAAATAAATACCATATATTTTAAAGTTCGCAAAAAGCTCCTAGTAGGGGAAATTTAAAGTATTCAGCTTATTAGCATCCTGGAAAAAAAGACAGAAAATAATTCTTACAGAATAATTAGCATTCTAGAGGAAGATTTCGCTATAGCCTTATTTTTGCCACTGCAGTCTCTCAGGTCAGGAAAGAAGATGATACAGTTGTTTCATTGATATATTGAGTGTGTTGGCTTTTCTTATGCACCCATCATTTAATATTTGGCAAGGGCCCTTCAATTATTTTTTGTATTTCCTCATAGTTTGCAAATCTTACTTTGCACCTCTAAGCTGGTTTCTGAAACCTTGTTTTTGAGATGAAATAATTTTGGGACTGTTTCTCTTCTTCCAAGAACCAAGAATGATAGTGCCAAGAGAGCTGTTCTCTGCCTTCCTGAACTTCTTTGATCATTATTCTGTTTCTTAAAGCTGTCTTAACTTTGTTCCATAACCCCAAATGACAGCCTTCCCTGGCTGTTGGATGAGTCCTGTGTATCTATCTCCCTGTCAGCAGTTCATCATTCAGTGTTACCACACTTTAATATGACATTATACAGATATAGTCTATCTATTGGTCTCAGGTTCTTGGAGTTAGCTGCTAGACATATTTCCTGAAAGGAATTTCCGTTGGCTGCTTGAACACTTCCAAAACCTGTTTATGAAATTGGACTTCAATCCAGTTTTTCCAATCTCATTTTTCATTTATCTACAACATTGACAGTGATCAGTGAAGCTAAATGATGTCTAAATCCTCTGTCTTTATGAAGTGGTCTCTTGGTTGATCTGGTAACTTGCCAGCAACAAAGCAATTCTTGACTGCAGCTGTCTGTACTGCTGGTCCTGAACCTGTGTCTCTTACATTTCATGTCACCATTGGCTTTCATTGCTACTTGATTTTTTCATTTAGAAAACTGTTTATTTTGTAATCTCTAATTGTTATTTAACTGAAAACATTTTAAACTTTGCATTTTCTTGATGCTGTGTTATTTAATTTTAATTCTATTTAAAAAGATATCCATATTGTATCTGTACTTCACAATGAGGGAACCTTTAAGCAGAGCAGGAAAAAAGGGGCCATGTGCTCCCATTCAAGGATGTATTTTATAAAATCTGTCTGTGAAGCTGTTTTATTGGAGAAATTGTTCCATCAGTTTTGAATTCTAAATGGGTTTGCCCCCAGATAATTTTTTAATTTTTTTTTTTTAGATCACGAGCTGTTGAATCAGCATCTGAATGCATCTGTCCTGTCCCAGGCCACCTGTAAGGAATCTGGTTTTAATCTTCTGCTTAAACAGACACAAGGTATGTAGCTTACCCCTTAATATATATTTAAACTATTATTGTTACTTATTTTATCAACTGAACCTGCAACGAGTCACAGTTTCTTAAAACATGAAATACCAGAGTGGAAAAATATGTAATTTCCAATAAAATTACTTTTAAAATAAAATTTCTGTAGTTTGAAGGACCAGTTAAGAAGAAAAAGAAGAGGGAAGAAATTCCAAAAATCAAAGACTTAGACAATTGTAACTGCTTTTAATTTTTACCAAATTAACAGAAAACAAAAAAGAAAATTATTACATTCTAGATATACTTATGTTTCACTTCAGCCTTGTCAGTCACTTCAACTCATTTTTGTTTTGTTCAGGGGGATTCTGTATTGTTTTTCGGTTTTGTTTATTTGTTGTTTGTCTGGAGTTTTTAAAGGTAATTCTGGTCTGTAGTTTCTGGGAAAATTTTCATAGGAAAATACAGAAATCAGTAGTTTCCAATTAAAAAACTATCTGGAAAGAATTAAACTATTTAGTTTATTATCCTGAATTAAATTTTAGATGTCATTGCTGGTCATATCTGATCTGAGATGGAATATGAAAGGAACTAATTGCCTTTAGTACTGTGATTTTACCAAAATTGATATTTGTATATGATGATAATTGATTTATTTGATTTATCTGATGTTATTATAAGGCTTGTATTATATGCAAAATTTGCATATTTTAATGATTTAAAATGATTAATTGCTGAAGTATAGAAGATAAATAGATTTCTGTACCTATTTAAAATATTTTAAATATTTAATAT
>VXAX01003853.1:236187-249678 GCA_013399835.1 Leptocoma aspasia
TAATATTTATTTTAATATTTACTATTTTAAATATTTTCCAAAAATATTTTTATTACTTCTCAGATATGCTTTCTAATTTCAGAACACACAGTTAAATTATTCATGTCTTCAATTATTTACCAAAGAAATTAATTTCTTTTGCTTATATCCCCCACAAATGTGTGAGCATCTGTTTCATGTTAATATAGATATCAGAATAAGCCATACCATTTTACTTGAGGAAATAGTGTCTTTCTCACATTAAAGACCTTGTTTAGAAATATGAAATAAGGATCACTTGTTTACAATTTCATTCAAAAAAATTTGCCGTATGCTGTGATTTTCCTGTAGATGTACTTGACAGATCTTTATTTTGTAAAGGATATTGCAGACCGTACTGTTCCCAGCAAGGAACTGTTTTTGTTTTCCCTTCTGCAAGCTTACTGTGCCTCAAAACATTTCAAGGGGATATAGAAAGAAGGATTTGGAAGAAAAAGAGGTGTAAGAGTTGATCTGGTTGTCATGCCATTTTTATGTATATACATTTCTCGTGGCATCATCCCAGCCACAGCCAAGCCCCAGGCAGCCACTCACTCACTCCCCCACCTGCAGGACCAGGGAGAGAATGGGAAGGGTTAAAGGTGGTAAACTCATGGGCTGAGATAAAGACAGTTTGATATAGAAAGTAAAAGCCACACAAGCAAAGCAAAGGAAAACAAGGAATTCATTCACTGCTTCCCAAGGGCAGGCAGGTGTTCGGCCGTCCCCAGGACCCCATCACATCTAACAGTGACTTTAAAGGTGGTAAACTCATGGGCTGAGATAAAGACAGTTTGATATAGAAAGTAAAAGCCACACAAGCAAAGCAAAGGAAAACAAGGAATTCATTCACTGCTTCCCAAGGGCAGGCAGGTGTTCGGCCGTCCCCAGGACCCCATCACATCTAACAGTGACTTGGGCAGACAAACCCCATCACTCCAAACATCCCCCCTTGCTCCTTCTTTCTGCCGCTTTATACACTGAGCCATGATGTCACACAGTCTGGAATATCCCTGTGGTCAGTTTGGGTCACCTGTCCTGGCTGTGTCTCCTCCCAGCCTCCCATGGACACCAGAGTGGCAGTAGGAAAAGAGGAAAAGNACTAACAACCCTTTGCCTTCTTAGTTATCCAGTAAGACTGGCTCAGCAGTTCCTTTGGACCTTTGTTATTCCTCTATATCAAAAGTTGCTTCCCTCTCTATTCCTTTCTCAGTTTCTACATTCAAAAATCTTTCTGCCAAGCATACGTATCTGTGAGAATTTCTTGTCAAACTTTCATCCGTCCCAACATCTTGGTTCTGTGTAAACCCTGCTCAGCAATAACAAAAACATCCCTATATCATCATCACTGTGCTCAGCACAAATCCAAAACAATGCCCCATACCAGCCACTGAGAAGAAAATTAATTCTACCCCAGCTGAAACCAGCACATTTTATACAAACAAATATAAAAGCTGTAACTTTTGCCATGACCCTATATATTTTTTTTTTCCACAGAAGCAGTGAGGAATGGTCCAAAACAATCTAGTTCATGTACACAGTAAAACTGAAAGTGCAATCACTTCACAAATATAAGAAATATAAGAGCAGCGAAGCAATCTTTAAAAGTTGTACTTTTCCCTTATCTTTTATGTCTGAACAATCTTAATGATGTGATCAGTAGATGAAGATCAGATTAGATGCAGGTGTTACTGCTTACCATTATTCCCTAAAAAAAAAGAAACAATACTTTGAAAATGTGTTGGAACTAAATATTCTTGATAGACTTGCTGAAATATGATTGCTAGATCATTTTATGCTTATGGAAAAACTGTGCTTGTTGCTAATTAATTATTTGTTTTTCCCTCACTCACTCTAAAAGCTGGGGGTAGAAATTCAGAAATAGTGAGATAGCCTTGAGAATCTAGGAGATGTTTTTTCATCATCCTTTCACAAAAAATCCAAAATACTAGCCCTGCTGTGAAATTGGTACTCAGAGCAGAGTATCCTTTTTCCCTGCCCTGGATTCCCGGTAACAGAAACTGTGTTACTTCACCTCAGAGTGAAGGTTTGATCTCATTTTGCATTCAACCTCCAGTCGTCACATTTTATGCCTTAGCTGCTGTTCTGGGTGCTCAATAAGCCTCTCTGTTGTAACCACTTGGTGCAGCATCAAACAGGGCAGTTGGCTGAATATGCTTTTTAGATATCTCTCTCCATATTTCAGCACAAATTTTATATTGTAAAACTTCTATATTTTAAGCTGCCACATCACTGGTATCATGTTTATCTCTTTCCTTATGGAGAACTCCATGATTAACTCCTTAATTTTTTCTTCTAACTTTGGTTTTATCCAAAATATATGTATTTGTTAACTTTGCTGACCACTCAGGAAGGAAAGATGAAATATATTTGATAAATGTATTTAATGTGAGACATTTTCTAAAAAGCTGCCTGCAGTGTAAAACAAGTTGATGGCAACCAAATGTGAGATACTAAAATTCTGTGTATGCTCTTTGGAAGCATGTTACTATTACAGTTCATATTTTATTCAACATTCTTTGAGAAAGCATTTTAGCATACTTTTAATGTCATGTACAGCCCACTGTGATTACAGATAATTTGGCTTTTAAACTAATTTCACCTAAGAAAGGGCATACATTTTGTTCAAGTCCTCAGGCAGTTCCCTAAAATACTAGATTTCAAGATTTGCTTCTTGAATCCTATACTTAGTTGCATCTGCTTTTTTCTTTCAGTAATTTTGCATGCACAGTGTTTTTTATTATTATTGCTTTCAAAGACTGAAAAAACAACAAAACTAACATACTTGGTTGCCCTGGTTGTCCTTAGTTCCTCTCTGTTTCTTTTATAATGTTTTCATTATCTCAAAATGACTTGAAGAGCCAGAGAAAAGGAAAAAAAAATTAAGATATTTCTCCATTCTATCAAACTATTTTGAAAACATGTTGGAAAATACTAAGTTTTCTTTACTCTTCTATGTTTTAACTGTGTTTTATGACCAAGGTTTGGTCCCTCACAACAAGCAGAAATAATTTTACACTTTATAAGTTCCATCAGAGATTCTGTTGAAGGCAACCATCAGTGGCTTCAGCTGATAGTGTTCCTCCATCTGTGGGTGTATTCAGTTCTTAGGACTGCAAATCAGCTTTTCTTTCTCCTCTACTGTCTGTCATTTTTGGGAAGGGGCACAGTTTGCTGGATCAGGTTGCCTTTAACATCTCAATTTTTTGTTATACCCTACTACTGCTTTTGTCCCTGCTGCTGAACTGCTGTTAGGGCTGGCTTTGTGAGAGGGTCCAGGATTAACTCCAGGGTCAATTCAGTGCACAAGGTCAGGCTTCAGCTCTGTTATGTTACTATGAATATTGAACAGAGGCTGGCTGATTGGAGACTGCACCTAGATGGGGAATTACTGGCTGTTGGATATTTAGTAGAAAAATGTATGGTCCATGTGTCCTCAGCACCAGTGTGTCAGAGGAAGGTTTACTGACAGGCCATATCCTGCTGTGGATTGGTGATTGTCCCTGCTGGCTGGAGGTGCCATGGAGTTGGTGGTGACTTAACCAGGAGTTTCCTGAGAATATTTTAATGTTGTCTTCACTGGATTTGTCCTCTGAGCGAGAGACCTGCCTGTCCTCCTCCTCCTTAGAGTATGAGATTCCTTCCTCTCGGGATCACTTTTGGTGTGGGCATCTTTTGCTGTGTAGGGAGAGACTTTGCAAGGAGGATTTGTGTAATTTCAGAATACACAGATTTGTCCTATGGTCTGATACATGCAGTAAATAACCAGGACTAACACACTGCTAGGGTAGGCATTGCCATGGTCAGTATTCCCAATGAGGCATGGGATGTATCTTTGCTGCCCAGGTTGTCATTAGTCATTTGAGACAGTCAACCTTTGTCTTGGAATGGGTTCATCCATGATGTTGCTGGGTTGCCACCTTCTAAGTCTTTGTTTTTTTTCCATAGATTTTTTAATAGCTTTTCACTTCAGAACTTTTTTACTGAGTCCTTGAGTTGTTTCTTAGCTATTTTCTCACACCTTATGACTTTTCTCAGTAGAATCAATCCAAAGTAGTGGTGCTCTGCTGTACCTAGTTAGACTCTGCATCAGTGACAGCTGAACTGCTACTCAAACAATTACATGTGCTTTTGAAGAAATTGCTGTTTATGCTCCCCACAAAATAGCTTTCTTGAACCTAGTCTGTGCAAGACCCAAATGAGTTCCCTTCCTGACCCCATCTGGCTATCTGTCTGTATGATTGTTCCTTGTTTAAACCTCCAGCTGGCATTTTCCCTTGTTCTTTTTTCTCTGATGTAGTACCATGCTACCTGGAAGCTTCTACAGATGCAGATTTGCTTTGTGAAATTTCCAGCAGAAAGGAAGGTGTGGGATCCCTGCCTAATCCATGCACATGGCATTTTCCTGATTGCTGAATCACCCTGGCTTGCCTCTCCGCTGTGAAACCACTCTGAAAGAGCAGTGTCCTCATGTTATAGGTGACAGAGAAACAAAGAGTCATTACTCAGTCCTGGGATGTGACAGCACAAATGATGTGGTCTAAGCCATATTTGTCTCTAGGGAGATGTGCTGACAAAATCAATGAGTTGGAGCTGGTGGCATTCCTGAGTGCTGGTTGCCTCTGCTGTCAGCAAGGAAAACCTTAGAGAGCTCTCCAAAGCCACAGCACACCTGAGGCTGTCCTCATGTAGAGAAAATCTGTTGGGAAATTTTTGTGTCGTGTTTTAAGGCACTCATGCCTTCTAATATAAAGAAGGACAAAGCTTAAAGATCTTTCTTTGTACTTCTCTGCAATCTCTTCAGGCCTTACATATTTTCTATATGTTTATTTGGCCTGTTATATGCCCTCTTTTTACCTTGGAATTTTACTTTCTTTATGGATTATATGTCGTAGACAAATCTTTATATGTGTTTGCCAGGAATCCATTCTAGTGGAATAAGTTAAGGAAGCAAAAGGCAGCGCTGTAACAATAAGTAAAAGTTCTCAGTTACTGTTCTCTTAAAAACAATCCTGTGAGTTGAAGGAGTAGAAGAGTACATTCCCTTGACTGGGTAAGGAAATGATTTATCTATTTCAGCATGCTCTCTTTCTTTTCTTGCAAAAGGAGAGAAAAGAAAAAAGATATTCAGAATGCAAATAAAAGAAGGGAAGACATCAGAAAGCCAGATTTTGCATAGTCTCATGCAGGTCCACATAAGACTTCCCATGTGGATTTATCATGAAAAACAGATTTTCAGGCTATAATTGCCTCACAGATTTTAGCTAGGCCATGCAGTATTTTTCCTTCAGAATATCATGATTTGTTACTGAACATCCAGAGTACAGTACTTCAGAGCATTTAAACTATGCAAATCAGCCTCAGGGGAGGCTGTTATTTCACATTATCTTGGCCTATTTCTCTATTTAAAAATATCTGCTCTGTTTTATAACTTGATAAGAAGTTATCTCCTTCAATTTCAATAGAACTAGAAAATGAAAAGATGATTAATTTTGACTTAGAATAGCATATTGCTGGTAATCTATTTGATAACAGCTGTGGATGGACAAGATGGAGTCAGGATGTGCCCTTGAATAAGACAGAACTGCTTAATTCCGCCCGTCTTCCTGATTCTTGTTTCTATCCTTCACCTGTTTAGGTCACAAACCCAGTGAAAACTCCAGAGATACAGATTTGTTTCAGCCTTTAAATTACTCAGTAAATCTATGTCTAGCTCTAAATTGGCTATAAAAAATTATCTGCACTAATCTTTTGTTTCCAGCAGCACATGCACAGTGGGGAAATTACCAGCAGTTTTGATCAGTTGTTTCTTGAGCGAATTAAGAGGCTTGATTTTCTGGATGTCTGTTTTATTTCCATTTTCCTCATCCTTCTACTTTTGGAACAATGACATCTCTGTCTCTCATTAATTCATCTGTGCAAGACGCTTCCACATCCATGCTGGACCCCAAACATACAGTGAAGAGTAGGTTTCCCTCTTGCCCTAAACTAGCTAATTTGCTGACTGAGAACTAAAGTTGTTGATTTTGCTGTAGCTTTTCTTCATTTGTGTTTTTAAGTTGACTTTCCTTATTTATCCAGCTGTTGAGTTCTGAGAAACATTGAAGGTATGTTGGATATGCTTGTCTAACCTTGCTGAGAGAGGAAAAAAGACTAAAAATGAAAGAAACAACAACAAAAAAACCCCACCCCATCCTACTGGTGTTGGTATTAATAGAAAAAAATGTATGGAAATTTGGAACAATTGCAGATTTTTTTTTTCCTATGAAAGTTGAAAACAATTACAGAATTCTTGAAAATATTCCCTTAACATTTTAAAATGAGGAGGTGGGGTATGTGTGGGAAAGAAATTGAACCTTTTCTGTAAGAACATTTCAAGATGGGAGATCATGATAAAATTTTAAGTTTTTCAAAAGTAGGTCTGAGGGTTTGAGGGAAAGAAGAACTAGTTGGCTTTTTTGCTTGTTTGTTTTAATTACTGTGTACTTTTCCAGGAGAGAAGCCAATTTAAACTTCCCTTATTAAGTAACTGTCCAGGGCACAGATTTTATTTTAAAGCATAACTGCTAGAAGGCATTATTGGAACTGATCTTTCAACTTTGACGTTTTATGCCTTAAAAGTGCTTGATAATTACACTGTTGAACTAATGTTCTTCTTTTCATATACTGAGTTTTTCTATAACATTTTTTATCAAATATTTTCATTGATTGTTTTTTTCTTTTAGTCAATGAAGAATGGTTGTCAAGTATAAGACAGAAGCTAAGAGAAAGTAAAATTATAAATATACATATATATATGTAGTATGCATTAAGTAGTTAAACACCAATTTTTACCCACAGTGGTAATAGAATTCTCACTAGTGGCACACCCTTTAAAGTCAGGAAACTGTTAAGGTTTTTCTTATTTAGAATTTGGATTGCAGAACATTGTGTACTTCAGCTTGATTTTAAAGGTCTTATTTCCCAAGAGTGAAGCTTTTTACATATTTGTGATAGTCCCTGTCCTGACCCTTTTTTTCTCATTCCAAGTAGCATGAGACGTTCTTAGAAACCCAGGCTCCAGTAGTGTGAGGAGTCACTGGGCACAGGTATTTAGAAGATAAGGGTAAGATGTTTTTGCAACCTCTTGGTACTCTCTATAAGAGCTGTGAACAGCAGGATGTGCCTGGAATCTCTTTTGGAATTCTGTGCAATGTAGCATAGACTCAGGTGTCTTACACAAGAGTGTCTCTTTTTTAATCTTATATTTCTGTAAAACCCAATTACACAAGTCAAATTTATACAATCAGGTCATTCCATAATTGTCCTGCCAAACAATTAACTTGCTTCTACACATTTTCCACAGCTCTATAAATTCTTTTGTCTACCTTCTCTACTCAGAGTTCTACAACCCTTCAATAGATACATATTTCTGTTGCTGTCTGAAAATGTT
The DNA here is from genome assembly GCA_013399835.1 of Leptocoma aspasia. Taxonomy (NCBI): domain Eukaryota; kingdom Metazoa; phylum Chordata; class Aves; order Passeriformes; family Nectariniidae; genus Leptocoma; species Leptocoma aspasia. The sequence goes on from VXAX01003853.1 coordinate 243,659, forward strand.
CTGAGTTGTAATTACATGAAATCTCAATCTGAATTGCAGTCGGGAACAAATTGAAAGGAAAGAAGAGGGTGTTTTTTAGTATTTTTTTATTCATTATTTTAGTCACAAAGTTGTCAGGATTAGTTGTTTGACTTGGTTAGGAAAGCTGTCAGAGCGTTCTGGGCATGCAGATGTGCATTTTCTCCTTGGTGAAGTCAGTGTTGTCTGAGCTTTAGTTTTGCACTGTATGTGAGAGCTAGATCCAACATTTTTTGTAAGTAGCAGAAAACGTCCTGCTGAATAAGGAGGCTTAACATTTAAGGGGGTCTGTGTTCTCTCCCATAAACATCCCATAATAAAGTTTATACACACTTAAAGAATACACTTGGTTTCGTGGTAGGGTATGTGATTAATTGAAATAATAGCTGCTAGCAGTTGGATTCACAAGTCAGAGGATTCATTATAGGGAAAGATAAATTTGGGTTGTTCAGTCTTGGCTCAGTAGCATATTTGAATCTGATGAATTCCAGATAGGTAAGACAATCCCCAGATAGCAAAGAATTTAAATTTCAACATCTGCCTCACTTGCCCTGTAATTACAGGAAATGTAAATGTGTATTTCAGGCATGTATTCTAACTGCTCTGGTGTGAATAGAGGTGGGGTTATTTGTATGGATAATTCTTTTAATAAATACTTTAGTATGCCCATAATCTATATGTTCACCTCAAAATTTTACATTTCTCCTTGCTTATAAGATATAACCCAGATCAATAATGCTGTAGCTCCAGTCCTTGCCAAATGGGGTCTTTAAAGCTGTTCTCTGAAGGAGGGGGGATAATTTAATTAAAATGAACATCATATTCTTCATACTCTGCTGCTTTCATTCTTCCCTAGATATTTTGTCATACTACTACTAAGATTAACAAATTATTCAAAATATTTTTTTAATGGGAAAGATAATAAATTATTCACAATCTCATTAAAAATTGATATCTTTCAGTTACCAGGGGGAATTTGGATTCCTTGATTTACTTTTCTGTCACAAAGCCTGAATGATTAGGCAGGGCCCGTTTTGTTTTGATAAAGCCATTGGGATTGTATCTGCCTGAGTGTATTTGCAAAAAGAATGCATATCACTAGTACCATTTCTCTCTTCATATAAGTCTCAGCAAAAATTTATCTTTCTCTTCTCTGCCTTTTATGATGCATACAGGATCGTCCTTTCAGCTTTTACAATATTTATGTGAAATCCTTCTTTTTTACCTGAAGATCAGGTTGATACCTTCAGTCATCAACATTAGTAACAACCTTGCATCTTACAATAATATTTAGGTTTAAACAATATTTATTTCTTTAGCTGCATCGTTGATACCAAGCTCAAAAAACCCGCGCAAGGCCCAAACCAGCACAGGAAAAGGAGACTGTGGGCACTTCTGCTGTGTGTGAAAAATGAGGATGTGCTGTAACTGTAACCCAGACTTTATTTCAATGTGATGCTTTGTCTGCCCATAAGCCATAGTATATAAGTCAGCAGAGGGGGTTTTGGCATCAAGTACTGAACATCATTTGTGTGTTCTTAGAGAAATGCAGAACCAGGACTTACATTGCAAATAGTTGAAAAGTGTTTGAATCGTGACCTTTACTATATGAAGGAGTAATACCTCACAACCACTGAAGCATGCAGCACAAAATTCTTCACTTCACTTCACAAATCAAAGTTTATGTTAACAATGTACATAAGATGCTCTATTCCACTCATGGTCACTTGGTCTAGTGTCATCTGTTGAGTGGAGGAAATTAAGCTTACTTCTCTGCCCAGTAATGGCACCTTTTGAGATGACAGCACATTTAAAGGATCATGAGAGCATTGGAAGAGGGTTTTACTTTCTCAGACTCCTCTTGCTAGGACATTATTTTACCATGCAGTAGTTTATGTTCAAGGATTTTACTTTTTACTGTTAATGTGCTACATTAGGTAAAACCTCTGTCAGCAAAAATAGTTAAAACCTCTGAAATTTAGGTTGGTAGTGAAAGTGGACGGAACCTTAAGTATTTTCTGCACTCACATCTTTTTAAGGTATTTAATAATTTTATTTTCACAAATCTTTTCTTGAGAGAAGGAACGTAGCATTTTATTCATTTTAAGCCACAAAAAACCCACCAGTGGTATAGGTGTAATAAAGGTTTTCCCCTACTAAAGCCATGGTTGTTTCAAAGTAAAACCCAGAGGCTTGAAAAGTAAGTAGATCCTCTCTCTCATAATCATTTGGTGAAGCACTGGGAAACAAATTTTCATAAAAAGTCCAAAAGGAGACTTAGAATGAAAATTTTCCCATGCAACCATCCAGAGGTCTGTGAAGCTTTGTGATGTGACTGTTTCTTTTATCTCTAAATTGGAACAATTAACTGCCTCTTTAAGGTGTTAAATTCAGTGTAGTTAACTTAAGAGGTTTTTTGTAACAGATGATCTTAAAGAATGCAAATCATGTTTTTTGATTGCCTTGTTTGCCTGCTTGTGTTATAGGATTGTTTTGTACACTGTGAAAACGATAGTATTGCAATAATTTCTGGTGTTGAATTGTCTTTTATCTTTTATCTTTACAAGCACTGAAAATCCCTTATAAATTAAGTAATTTTCTCCTTCAGAAAGATACTAAGATAAAACAAAGATTATATACCCATAAAGATTTATATCTATTAATTACAGGTGGCACTGCCTTTTTCACAATAGGTGCCAGTAATTTCAGCTAATCCCTCAGGTTTGTTACCTTTTTTATTACTCTGCTACATACTACCAGCAGAACCCAAAACTTGAATTGCATGCTGTCCTCTTAGGGGCTGTTCCAATTTCTTTTTTTCTAGCCATTGTATACAATTTTCTCTTTTCCATTAAATAGGAAAATAAGAATTTGATTGCTGGAAAGACCTGTGTGAACAACATGCTTTCTACATGCACGAGAAACAAATCAGTTTTATCACACATAATAGCACGTGACACTAGGCAATATAATAGCTTGTCAGTAGCTGTTGAGGAAATTTTGGATAATCCTTATCATTTCAGCTTACTTTACAGCCATTCAAATGAAAAATCACCAGCTGTATCCTGTTAATCTTTTCTTACTGATTTATCCGTTTTCCAGATCAAGAATTAATTTTGGTGTTATTTTTCTTTCTTTGATCTACACATTTACCCAATTCTCCCAACTCTGAATTAAGTGGAAACGCCTATTTTCCTGCTTTCTGATACCTCTACTTTTTGATGCCAATCTTATTGATTGGAGAAATACAGGGGTTTTTTTCAAACTTCTTGAAGCCTATTTACTTCTGGAGTCCTTCTATTTTATATACATTGTTAATTAGCCTGGGTTGCCTTCTGCAGTTGTCATTCATCTTTGCAATAAAAGCATGTTTAAATGATTCAAGATGAGAGTGAGAGATTCAGTGATCCCAAATTAATTAACTGACCAAAGAGAATTTTTGGTGGCAATTTATTTGTCCTATCTCTCGAAAAAGCAGAATGTTGATGATGAAGCATTCACTGTCACAGAAAAAAGCAGGGACTGAAAACAAGTCACTGTTATTCAGTAGACAAATTAAAAGTGAAACCTATTTTTAACAATGAGCTTAATTAACTCTCAGAACAATTCTCAATGAAACATGGAGGATTCACTATCACTGACAAGTTTTAAATCAAGTGGCTGTGTTTTCTTTCTAATTAAATTCTCTTGTTCAAGAAGAGTTATAGAGACTGAACCTTGAATTTTTTCAAATGAGTTCTTTCTATGTATTTAAGTCAAGTTAGGTGATTATAATGACCAAAATGTTTAGCTGTAAAGATACAAAAAAAAGATCTCTGCATTAACATTTTCAGAATTTCTATTATATTTTTTTTTCCTACATTAGGATGAAAACAGGGTCACGAAGTTAAGTACCATCAATAGATACAAACTGTACAAGCTTTCTTTTCTTTACCATTGTAACCTATTGCCTCTAAAGAATCAGCATTTTAAGTTTTTTTGTCATATGCAAAAGTCTATATGCAAAAGGAAGATATCTAAACATAAAATTAAATTTTGAGACCCAATATATTCAACCCTAAAAAGCTGTAGATTGTAGGAAACTGAACTACTGTTTTTTAACTCTTTTTTTCTACTCTTCTCCAACTCCTTGCTGCCACACATCAGAAAATAAACTTTTTATTTTTTTCCTTTAGGTTGCTACCAAATGATAGTTTGTAAAGATCTGTTCCTTGTCATCTTTACATACAGAATTTTTTTCCTCTGTCTTTTCTTCAGTTGGCACCTATGACAAACAGCTGTTGGGAAGTGCATTTGTTCCTACATTTGTTCAATGTTTGGCTGCAAATCACTTATGCCTTGAGCTGCTTTAGAGACTAAACCATATGGAGAGAAAAAATGTCTTAGATTTGAAGGCTGGCAGCTTCTTGTTTTGACAGATTTAAAATGGATTATCTCGATTGATTAAGTTACTTGCATGAAAATTTTCATTCCCAGTTATTTCACCACAAGTTGTTGTCAGAGGAAGTTACAGTTACCAACCTAAAATGTCTCCTTTCTATTCCAGAAAGGTGTTGTAGTTTTATCTATGGCTATATATTAACTAATTTTTAGAAAAGAATCAGAAATTATTCATTTTCTTTCTTCCTGAATCAAAAGAAAACTGGTCTCTTACTGGGAACTCAAACAGTTTGTGCAAAAAAAAAAAAAAAAGTAAAAGCTAAATTTTAGACATTTGTTTTGTATTTCATGTGAAAATGAAGTAGTCATCTTGCCAGTCATCTGGATTCACACAGAGGTACAGGATCTGCAGCAGCCGCCCCTGTTCAGAAACACTGCAGCTCCCAATTACCATTGAGTCATCCAAAGCCTGTCTTCTGTATGATTCAGAATCATCCTGACACTCTCAAGTAATTTGGGTACTTGATCCTTTCCAGAATATCTTTATATTAATTCCCACTTATGGGCTTAATTTTATTTGGTTTTTTAATCTAGTTAATTTCCTACATGTTTGCTTCTAAGCATTTTGTTCTTTTTCATGAGGCCCTCAAGTATATCCCTTTATATTAATCTCTGAATTTCAGAGGTCACCAGCTCATATATTTATTGGATATTTGATTCCTGTTTGCTCTAAATTACAGCTGCAGGGGTGATTTTAACTTTGTTCACACAACAGGAATCAATGCAGTCCCCAGCCATTAACTACTAATTGTCCTTGTGGCTGGAAACTCATACTGCCCCTCAGGGAACCAGGAGGATTGTAATAATTATCATATTAACCACAGAAATTCAAGGGATAAAATATTGTGATGCTTGAATGACGTCTTAATGAAATTTAAATATGATCTGTAGTTATACCTGAGTCTGATGGGTGGGTAACCACATGTCACATTCACTGATCCAACATCTCCCAGACCTTTGTAGCAGGGTTAAAATATTTCTGGATATTTCTAAACTGATGTGTCCTAACATGGTGTAATGATTGAGTAGCAGGAATGTACATAACCAGCGTGTGAGGTCACACTGACAGTAAAAGATGATATTGTGTAGACATGCGAATTTTCAGAGTTTGAAAAAATGGATTCCGTCAGAAATCATTACTTGTTAAAAAAAGAACAATTCAATGTAAGTTACCAGTTTGCCCATAAAAATCAAAAATGTCTCTGAAGTAGAAAGGCACTTGACAGCTCAACAGAGTTTCTTGCTAGAGAATATTGCTGATGTTTTTTTTTTTCTGTACTTCCTCTAGGGACAAATTATTGTTCTGTGATGGTCTTGATAAACTCCAGAGCAGGTTTTGCATGTCAGTGAGAGCAGTCAGAACATAAGATGTATTCTATAAAATTGTCATCCTAGAGGTATGATTGCTGGCCTCTGTATGAGGCCACTGCAGTCAAGTCAGTTCTCATTCCTAAAAATAAGATAAAATCCAACAGCAGTGACATCCAGGCTATTGTTTGACTGCATTTTCTCCTGACCAAGGAAGTAATCAAAATGACACCCTAATAAATAGAAAAAAAAAA
>VXAX01003853.1:249702-389410 GCA_013399835.1 Leptocoma aspasia
AAAAAAGAAGTGTCTTCATCTGCTCTCAGGGATTTTCTATTCCTGCATAAAGTTTTATGAATTGAGTCCTGCAACCTTGTTTTCAGAACCCATGATTTTTATCTTTTCCTTTTCACTTCCATAGATAACAGGAGACATCTTGAACCTGTAACTGGCATTAGGAAGAGAACAATGTTTGGTTTAAGTACCAAGTTGTCTATAGCTGTTGTTAATGTCTTAGGCTATTTTTGTGTGAAGTCCACATTCTCTGAAGATATTAGCTCACAGCTAAGCCCCAACCAAATGCTTTAGTTACATTGCAGCAATATCCTGGATGACCTTTGAATATTTTACCTGTAAGTACAAGGACAAACAACTCTAGCTGAAAAACTGTGAATAGGAGAAAAGTGTCACTTAAGGGGCCAGCTTTTAGAATAGTTAAAGACTGAACCTGCAGCTCCAAAAACCGGTGCTCTGCCTAGGGATTTTTAATTAAAAAAAAAAAGAATTTTCTTTTGTATTTTATTTGTTCTTCTTCTTTGATATATTCTCATTTAAGCCAGATTTATTTTCAGATGGAATAATAAATGTAAATAATTTCTTCAGAATTTTGGAATCTGGAGATTACCTCCTGACAAGTGTCATGGTTTAACATTGAGGCTGGCATTGCCACATGTTCGATTTTAGCTTGTTGCACACGAAACAGAGTGGATCAAAAAGATACAAAAGTGGAGCAACAAAAATATTTGTCTAATTTGATAAGCTAAGAAGTTACTGTTAGTGCACTTACAATAATACTGCTGTTCATAGCTATGAAATACATGTAGCATATTGTGGGCTTTGTCATTCACTGAACTACTGTTTTATGACACAAGTCAAATTGATGGGCAAATGTTACTTTTAAAGTGGGATTCCTCTTACCATCTTTATCTCTTTTCTTGAGTATGAAGAGACCAAAAGAAAAATTGCAGAAATCAATTCTGCCTTACTACAGAAGCATGTAAAACCTCAAATGATGAAGAGTTAATTTACCAGGATTATGAAAATGCGTAACTCGAGATACATATATATGTATCTATCTATATATATATATATATATGACTCACAGTCACACTGTTTCCAGTTACTCTCTGCTGTATGAAGTGTGATATGCCTTCTGAATACTTGTCGCAAGCAGTACAAATTTTGGTTGTATGTAACAAGTAGAAGGATGTAACAGCACTGGTGTCATTAGTGATTTCACAACACTTTGCAGATTTTGATTAAAATCGGCCATAGCTTCAGAATTTGACTGTGCTTTCAGAGATCAGACTGAGATACATATATCCATGAAGTTTAAAGTGAAAGTAAAAACACATCTGTCAAAAGTAATCAGATATTTGACGTATGACAGAAATTCAATTACATCTGAACTGAAGCAATTACAGTTTCCTTTCAGGCATGAACTCAAGACACTTGTGTGTATGTTTCAATCTAGAAAAAGATTAAGAAATAGGGAAGTTGTCATAATCTTAATTTACCTGCTAGTACTTTATCTTAGGGTAACATGAACTTTTCTTAAGAGAGAAAGGACAAAATTTGGTGGTGTTTTTTGTAGCTGGGGACTAAATTGAAAGTCACACTTGTTTAAGAAGCATATGCTGTTTCCTGTGTGGCTCTTGCATTTTGAAAATATTTGTGTGGTGATTTTCTACTTTGTTGAGATTTTAAGCAGGTTGTGCTTGTAGAGTTTTTTTATCACAGAACACAACTAATGTACTGTAGCAGAGGGGCAAGAGAGGTTGAATGGGTTGAGTAGATTTTCTGTTACTGCAGTAGAGAATGTAAGATCCTATTTTTAAAAAATATGGCCATCTTACCACTCCACTCAGCTCAGCACTCTCCATCCACACTGAGATTATGGTCTTTCTTCTATATAACTACTTATCAATTAACCTCTCCTGAGAATGTCAATTATACTTACAAATGTGCAGAATTAAAATGAATATTTAGCTTAGGAAAGGAAAATTGACTTAACCTGAGTTTATACTTTTCTATTGTTTAGTCTGTCACAAATAGAATCACTCAGAGAAGAGAAGTAATATTGCATTTTTTACAGTGCTGATTTGGAAGAGGTTTTGCATCTTTTTCTTCAGCTTTGAAGGTTGCCTCCTGCTTTCAGAGACTCTGGATCTAAGACATTGCTATGTTGCAGACATTTAGCTTTTGGATGCCAGAATGATCTACAGAGTTTTATCAATGTAAAATTGTCATCAGGAAAATAAGGATGATAAACAATTTTTAAATATATGAACTGGTCAAAGGAGGATGTGATCTACCAACTGTCAGATTATTGGGGGAAAAAATAGGTTTTGAAGGAGAAAGCAAGAGAAACTGTCAGTACACCGTGAAGTTTTAAAACAAGTGTTGGACCATAGCTTAAATAGAAAACTTACTACTTTCATTCCTGATTATTCTTCACTCCTCACTCTTATCTCTTTGGCATTGCCTCTGCCAAAAGAATTTAATATAACAGTCTAGTCTGACAGTCTTCTCCACACATTCTGCTCCCTGTCTGCTGTGGCTTCATTTTGCAAGTCACTGTCTATGGCTGTTACCCTTTTGCAGGTTCCTCATGTGCTTTGTTTGTTCATTTTTCCATCCCTGTTGCTGAGCTATTCCCTGGCTTTACAATGATTTTCCCTCTCTGTCATTTGCCTTGTGTTGCTCTGTACTGCTCTGTTCAGCCTTGCTTCCTTACTGTTCCCATATCCTTCATTTGGATGTGTCTTCCCTGATGTGCCACCCGACTGGATTTCTGTAAAATGAACCCCAGGCCCATCACCCCATCACCTCTGAAGGAAAATTGCAAAGATATCCCATTGTGTCAAGACAAGGGCATAAGGTAACAGCAGAGATGTAAAATATAATTTAATGTGGCACCTATATGAATGTTGGTCCATTTTTTGTTTGATTTTTAGACAGGTCTGTTATAACTACCTGAAGTCAAAGCTGCAGGTATCAGAATTCAAAGATAAGAGAGGTGATCTATGATAAATCACTTTATTATTGCAGAAGATTATTACATCAAAATTTATAATAAGATGTGATTGGGAAGTGATGTAGACTTTTTTGTGAAATATATTAAGTGGCAATTTTATATTGGGGTTTAAAAAACTTTTTTATTTCATCTCAATAAGAGAATGTGACTTTCATGATCTCTGTTACATGTATTTTTTTAAGTTTTCCCAGAGCTAAAGATCTTAAGTATGATTTTGCTTGTTTTGGTTGGCAGCAGAGAAATTAATTACTCTACTTGGCAACATTTTTTTCCTCAGTGTGTTTAACCATTGTAAGCATAGTTGTTACTGCACTTCAACAATAAATAAATATAATAGGTGTTTCTGTCAAAATAATTGTTTTTATTTTTACTGAAACTGCAATGTAAGCTATTAGTTAGACAAGGATAATTTTATAAATGGAAGGAAAACTTTATACTTGGCCTTTCAGACATGCTTCATTTAGAAACAAAATAAATTGCATTAAATGAAACAACATATTTAATTACTGAGCCCTGTTCTCAATCCATTTATTTTAATCTAAATAGCAAGTGTTTAACTTGTATCCATTATTTTATACCAGAAAGAAATTATTCTAAATGAAAAATCTTAATTAAATAATCCAGAAAGTCTCTGCCAGAAGTATGCAAAATTGTATTAATACAAGATCCATAAAATGGTGAACAAATCTTATAAACATGCTCTAATACATTTTATTGTGTGCTTATGGTAGTGATGTTGTGAAGCCTTTATTTGTAGCATGTCTTTCTTAAAGCAACTTATAAAGTTTTAACCAGTCATTTGTGAAATTGTTTATTAGCATCTGAGCTGCATATTCATGACTTAACTTTTACAACTAAGTAATTCAGCTCAGAGAGATTTTATTATTCTGTGTAAGTACTGGAAGGGAGGGTGCAAAAAGGATGGAAAAAGGCTCTTTTCAGTGGTGCCCAATGACACCACTGAAAGGCAACACAGAAATTCTCACCTGAGCAAAGGGAATGCTTTTTTTTACTGTGAGGAAGATTGAGTAGTGGAACAGGTTGCCCAGAAAAATTGTGGAGTCTCTATCCTTGGAGATATCCAAAGCCTGTTTGGACATGGCCCAGGTAGGTGACTCTGCTTGGAGAGAGGTATTGGACCATTTGTCTGTCAGACCAGACGGAGCATTTGTCCATTCCAGCTTCAAGTGTTCTGGGATTTTGTGAAATAGCTAGAGGAAAGGGAAAACACAAATCTACCTCTTGGTGTAAGTATCCATAATTCATGAAGTAGAGAGTCCCCTAGAAATGCAGTCATTGTGGACCATCTGTGAAAGGAACCTCTCTTACATCCCACTTACCTAAATGAACTTTACTGAAGGAAGGAAAATGATGGTGTAAATATTAAATTGTGGGATGAGGTGAATTTAATTTTTGACATTTTGTGTGGTTATTTTAAGAGTTCTTTTACTTATCTATTTAGATGGAACTTGAAATACTTTGAAGTGCATTATGTTCCAATTTATTTGTCCCAGAGAAGATGCAAATAAAAGTATCCTGCTTCTTTGGCTTTAATTGCACCCAAAATCTAATTGTTATGTCGGGGTGATCTCATGTTCTTGCCTTTGTGCTTTCCCTTTGTAGGCCACACTGTTCCTCATATCACTTGCAATTCACTGAGAAAAAGTATCTGTGTCTGGTTTTGCAAACAAGGATGCATTTTATATGAATTCTTAAAAACAGAAACAAGGTAAAGATATAATGATCTCAGAATTCCAGAATCACAGAACTGTTCAGGTGGTAAGGAACCTCTTGAGATCATCTTGTCCATCTAAACCCTCTGTGGATCGAGCAGGGTCACCTCCATCAGGTTGTCCACGACCATGTCCAGTCAAATTTTGAATATCTCTACAGCTGGAGGCCGTTGGCTGTTGTATGATGACTGCCAATTCAGAAAATTTTATTTATATTTACTCCTTGAGACTGAATAATTATAATACCAATGTAGCAAAACTAACAGGCTGCTACTCTCACAGTTTTTTAATTAGAATCCATAACAAGGGATTGTGATTGTGTTTTAATGAAAGAGAATAAAAAATTCAAGCAGCCTCATTGGAGGCACTAAAAAAAAAGAAAAAGATGCAAACAAAAATGAACTCACCCTTAATAAGAGTCAAGGCAGAAATGTTGTCTGTTCTTTATTAAAGTCTTGAGATTTAGCAATGAAACACTTCTGGGAGAGCTGCTATAAAAGATCTTAGTTTTCATATGTGAACCCGGATTTTATCTCTTCTAGCAGATGAAAATAAATTAATACCTAGGCCTGACTTTTTTATTGCATTTTGGATACTGGTGTGCTGGCAATATCTCACTCTTTGCTATCTGATACCAATTCTCCTTTTCTGGATGAGGTCCTTGAGAAGAAATTAGCAATAATTCCCCAGCAGCAGCTGCTGTGTATGAATATTTTGGAGGTTGCCCTTTCCAGATTCTGAGGATAATAGGAGAAAACAGACCTAATTATACTGAGTTAACATCTACATGGCCAGTGCTAATTTTAGCAGAGCTGTCTGTCGGTTTAATCAAAATGCTGCTATAGTAATTTTAATGGAGAAACTATCAAGGAAACAAACAAAAAAAAAAGTACCCCCTCCTAAGTGATTCTTCATGAGACTTCAACAAGGATGCTCTGTCTCATCTCTCTTTTTCAAAAAAAGGAGATTGAACTGAGTGCTCTTCTTCTGGGTGAAATCAATGGGAGGCACTCAGATACTACAAAATTAGGAGCAGTGCATCAGGGAGATGCACTTCAACATCTAGAAAATCTACCTGCAAAGAACCTTACTAATATGAAAAATACATGGCTTTAGGTCAATGTTCAATGGGAGGATGACATATTGCAGAATATTTTGTTCCTTGCTATCACAGTTTTATCACCATGGCACTGCCTGGTATGCTTGCTCCTAACATTTTTCCTAATCTACTGTAGAGGCAAAAAATACATCCTTACCCATCTGTATTCCTTCCAAATAACATCCCAGCTATGGGCATCCACTGCTGCTTGAATTTTAGCTCTCACAGTGCTGAGCTTTCTAGGGCTGACACAAAAGTTACACAGAACTCAATCACAGTGCAGCGTCCCAAAGAATTGTAGCCAGGAATTTGAAATATACTCATTTTGATTTATTATCTAATCCAGTTCTGAGTTCTAGGCTCGGTGCCTGAGGAATCTTTTACAGAATCAGTGTTTTCCAGCAGTGTTCTCCAGCAGCCTCTGGGGAGGCTAGAGGCAAGGCTTAACAAAAGGTTACCTAAAAATGAAGTGAGGGAGGATGCAGAGCTCCACACACTTCTTTGTAAGGCAGTTGACTCAAATTGCAGCCCTTGGTTTGAGTCAGATGCCTTCAAAGGGTCAGTGAGCTTACTCTGCTAAATTTAACTGTTTCCTAATGGGCTGTAGGACAGTGAGAGAGGAGTGAGGTATTATCAAAACCTGGCCCAGAGCTTTTTACCAAATGTGGTGTACCTGTGTTCAGAAAAGGGACGTGCTGTGGATTTCTTACACAGAATTTGGGGATACTCGTTGCAGTAAAATACTTACACAAAGGCAAGGGATCAGCCACTGGTATTAGTTTTTGGTATCCCTGGCAGAGTACTTGAGGTCTCCAGGCAAACAGGAGCAAGTAACGCTGATTTTTATTAAAGTTGTACACAGAGCTATTTTCTGTGTGCTAGCCCACATTCTCTAAATGGGAAAGAAAAAATAAAAGCAAATTATTTTTGCCATTAGGCCTATTTTATCTATCTTATTAACTAGCCAAAATCATAATGAAATAAATCTCTATTAGTAGTTAATGATTAGTTGGTTAGTTGACAGCTGCAGGCAAGCCTGGTGATATAAAAATTACCATTATTGTGAACATCTTCTATTAAGAAGATTTTTTTATTAAAATGTGAATACAAACTGTTTCAACAGCAATATTATAAAATTTGTCTTTTCATGATCTTTAATAACCAATTTTCTGCCAGAATGACCCAGAATGCTATCATATGGATTCTGTATTAAAATCTATTTAGAAAAACCAAGGGGCTGTCCTGTAACAGGCATAATTAAGCTACGGTTCAAAATATCTATGTAATGTATACAACTAGTTCTAAGTTTACAGTCTGTTCTATTTGCCATCTGTTAAAAGCTTTGCAAATGAAACTTAAGGATGTGCTGTAATGGTGTTACAAAGTGTTTACATTATCTTGGTATCCATGTATGTGTGGATTCAAGGCAATCTAATTGCAAATATATCCTGAAGTATACTGTTCTGTTTTAAAGATATTACATGCCTTTGTCTTAACTAGACCTGAGTAAGCCCCAAGTTGGCAAATCCCAGCAGAGAGCCAGCTCCTCTCTCACTGGGGGGAGCAGGGTGTCAGATCCAGAGTGGTGCATCCCAGTTCAGATGTCTTCAGGAATATTGCAACTATGCCTGATATCAGATTATTTATTTCAGATACAGGATTAAAAATGAGTTGCTAATTTGGAAAGATTTTCACTTTGGCCATGTGGTTGCCAACAATACATATATATATATATAGTGTAGCTTTTAAATTTGGGTATGGGCTTGATAGGTAATGCCTCAAAGATCTAACGAAAAGTCTTAAATCTTTATCAAAATGAGAAAAAAATAGTTTATTTTTTTCATTTAGATATTGACATTTTAATGGATTTTTAATTAGGATATTTTCAAGCTATTTCATGATATAAAAACTTTTCAAGTAGTTATTTCAAAGGCAAATTGCTCCTGCCATGATGAACTTCTACAAATACACAAGAATTAAGCAATCACAAATGCAAAGAAGTTGGTTAATTTTCATAGTTAGTATATGATAAACCTCTTACATACAGAAACTCAGTTATGTTTAGGTAAGAATTTCCTACAGCTTTTCACATTCATGATAAAGTGAGGCAGTGGTCTCCATTTGATGTCCTGAGGCCTTTTAAACCAGAAGAGGTAGAAATCCTGCAGAGTTGAGTAGTTTTAAATATTCATAACTTTCCTAATTTAAGATTGATTTTCCCATCTTAATTTGGTTAGTTTATTTTAATTTTAGAGTGTTTCTAGCAAAAAGCTTATCACCCATAAACTTTATAATTAAATGCTGGTAGGAAATTAGTGCAGATGAGGAGTCCAGACTTGTGTTCTGTGTTTTGGAGAGCTGTTTTTCAAACCCTTCTTCCCTGATGTGACTTGAACTTCTTTTGTCTTTCTGGCCATTCCTGTATTCCTGTCTGCCATAATTTTACTTAGTCTCCCTACACTTCCACCTTCATTCCCAAACTTCTCTGCATCCAACTTTTTTTTTCCATTTCATCCTTCCCAAGAATGCATTACAATTTCCCTACCACCCACAGAGGATTTTCTGCAGATAAAATTAAAGCTGAAACCCTAACCCTGAGGTGTCATTTCCTGCAAATTCCAAGAATTCTTTTCAAACAAAGAGCTTTATAGTTAAAAGACTGATTTAGTTGTTCTACTCTGTGTAATCTTTCGATTATTTCTGAAATAGCTGAGGTAGGTGTTCTGACACTTGGCAGACTGGCAAGTCACTGGAAAAAGGCCCTTAAAGATTGAAAATATCAGGCTACCTTCATTACAGACAACATAAGTTTAGTTTGTTGTTTTTTAAACAGCAAAATCAATCAGATAAAAAATCACATGGAAAAGGCATGGTTTTTATAATAATAATGAAGATTCTTTTAAATATATTATCATTGTCGTGAATGTGAGCATTTATTTTTGAATTGAGCTTTTAAATGCAGTGTTACTCACAGATGTAACTTACAGCCAAAAAAAACATGACTTAGGCCCTATAAAATCATGGGATTGACATGCATACATTACACATGATCCCTGAATATTAAATGTGGGACATTCACTTAACTGTGGTTTTGTTGGTTTTTTTTTTTTTGTAGCAAATGCAGGGTAAAATGGAATTTTTTACAGAGACAACCGTACAATATGATAAAAATTTAAACAGTGATAAAAAAGAAAAAGGGAAATGATAGAAAATATTTTGAAAACTTTCAAAATACCACAACAATCTGTTCCCTCTTGCAGGAATCCGATTAGCTGCAAAAGAAAAACTGGAAATCCCTCTGTTATTCATGCCAGCTGAAATGAAAATTTATAAAGCAGTGCTGGTAATTCATGTAATGAGAGAAAACGGTGAAAACTGGCCTTATGAGGTTACTACTGAATCAAATACAGACTTAAACAGGTAATTTATTCTAACAGGAAAGGAAAAAGTAGTTGAGGATGCTCAATCCTATCATCATTTATCCCATTGACTATTCATGTGTAGCTCCCAAGGGCAGTCCAGTGTCTGATTTTGAGGGCAGTGGGTATCCATCAAAAGCTTTTAATGTACCCTGCAAAGTATGCAGATTCAGGGTAGGATTTCTGTCTTATACAGAATAGGTCAATACCTACCTATTCTTGCTTTAAATAAAGAAAATGTGAAGTACTGGCTGCTGGTGCAGTTATGGATATTGAGCAAATGAATGCTCTTAAGTACCTCTGTTTTTTCAATATATTTGGGATAATAATGGTTCTCATCCCAATATTTTTATGTAATTCAGAAACTGCAGAAACTTTATCTTAGTGTAAACGTAACCTGACAGAATGCAGATCAGGCCAAATGTTTTCAGATCTATAACATTTGAACACACTAAGTGGATCTAAGTTATAGCTGATATAATTTATAGCTGATATATTTAGCTGCATGTTATTTCATATTTTTCTCAGATATGGTTATCATTACAGCATACAATAGAATAGAGTCTAACCTTTCCAACAACTCTTAAGTCTAGATTACTTCGAAAACAGAATTTTCAGTACTCTAAAGGATACTCTTATTTTTCTAGAAATGTTATTATAGCAGAGAATGGGGAAACTGAGGGAATACTCTGGACCTATCCAATTAATGGGACACCTGAAGCACCACAGCAGAAATCAGGTAGGTAATGCTTGAAGAAAGCTTGAAGAATGTACTTGAGAATATTTAGGAAAATCAAATAGTCAGTTATATACTTACCTGTTTGGTCACAGGAACTTGCAGCAGTACTTGGTTATATCTTAAAAAAAGATAAAATCACGTATTTAAAATAATATCTTCTCCCACTTCCAAAGCAAATCTAGATCATTACTTTGTTCTTATTGTGGATGAAAGGAGTTGGGGGCAGTTGTAAATCTTAAGACCTGTGCCCTTCAGTCTCCCAGTTAATCCTGTGTTTGAGAACTGAAGGTAAGCTGAGCAAAGGACTGACTCAAGGGTAGACTTCTTGCATACCCAGAACACCCTTCTGCCCTTCTGGCGGGTGCAAAATATTGGATCAGATGTTCACTGCTTCTCTCAGCCTTGAATTTCGTGTCTTAATCAAAACCAGAGTATAAAGTAGTGTGAATAGCAGTAAGTTTTCCCCTTGCTCCTGAGAAGTAAATTTGCATTAAAAGATGAGTGACATTCTTGGAGGCTTCTTGGTTATTTCGGGGATAGTAAATGCTTATATATGTGACCATCTGTATTTTTAAGGTGTGATATAATTTCAGAGCTACAAAACAGGAAGTTGTGAACAGCTTTTTAAATCTATGACCCTGAAACTACAGCTCAATGTTCGGACGTGGGACCAATTCTATACCAGCTTGTCCTTTCAGCTTACCTTTTGTTGACTGAAAAAGTGAATATAATACCTTTCTACATTAAATGTATTAAGATACAGGAACAATTTCTGGGAAAACATAGAAATAGATACTTGTACTGTCATTAATTTATATTGCTTAAGGACTCTTTACTTGTAGACAAATGCCAGTGATGTGATATTAATTAGAGCTTTCATCTCTTTAATTTGCACTTTAATACCTTAAGGAATGAAACAGAATATTATCATGTAATCAACTGTTGCCCAAAATGATGGCTTTAATGAGTCTCATTAGCATTAGAACTATGTATATTAATGTGGATGTTTGTTGTGTTATTTAAAGCTGTTGTGTAATTCACTGGCACTCTTCAAGATAAATCTCCTTTTTATTGGGCTGTTGCTTTCATTGAAATCACAGAATTATTAAGGTTGGAAAAGACCTCTAAGATCATTGAGTCTAACCATTAACTCCATGTAGCCACTAAACCATGTCCCTAAGCACCAAATCTCTGTAGTTTCTGAATATTTTTAGGTGTGATGATTCCCCCAGTTCTCTGGGCAGATTGTTCCAATACCTGGCCACCCTTTCCATGAAGAAATTTTTCCCAATATCCAATCTAAACCTCCCTTAGCACAACTTGAGGCCATCTCCTCTTGTCCTGTGACTTGTTACTTGGGAGAAGAGATTGACCCCCACCTAGCTACACCCTCCTTCCAGGTGGTTCTAGAGATGGAGATGGTCTCTCCTGAACCTTCTCTCCAGGCTAGACACCCCCAGCTCCCTCAGTCACTCTTCTTAGACTTAATCTCAAGACCCTTCCCCAGCTCCACTGTCCTTCTCTGGGCTCACTCCAGCCCCTCAATGTCCCTCCTGAACTGAGGGGCCCAGAACAGGACACAGCACTCGAGGAGTGGCCTCACCAGTGCCCAGTACAGGCACCAGTCACTGCCCTGGTCCTTCTGGCCACACTGTTCCTGATCCAGGCCAGGTTCCACTGGCCTTCTTGGCTACCTGGGCACACCTGAGCTCGTGTTCAGCCTATTTTTCACCAACATCCCCACGTCCTTCTCCACTGGGCAGCTTTCCAGCCATTCTTGGCCAAGCCTGGGACATTGCCTGGGGTTGTTGTGACCCAAGTGCAGGACCCAATACTTTCTATATAAGTTATGAATTAAAATGTTTAGCATTCATGAGTTGCTTAAGTGACATCACTTCTGTATATGATGAGAAGGTCACATACTATCAACTCTTAAGTAATTTCAGATTCCTAAATGCCTTTTTAATACAGCAAAACTAAATTGTAGCATATTTATAACTATGTTGCCCATTAGTTTATGTTCAATAAATGTTTGTAATTAATAAAAAAGCATTGCATTCATTTTGAATACATATCGGCCATCAGCATGTTATGTTGGGCTAATATTTTTTTCCCAAGGAAAAACTAGGTCATTCAAGAATTTCCCAGAAAACAGAAATATGTGTTTTTAAGTGTGTTTATGTAATTTTCCATTCCTACCTTGATTCTGAAAGCCTATGGTTTTCAGTTATAAATGGGCATTTAGAGAAGTTACATTGTAAGGTATAAATCCAAAGCAGGTAATAACAAAAAATCTACTTTTAAAAAAAATTAAATACTGATCAAAAAGAGTATTGTCATCTCTTTTAATGCAGACATTGATTAGAATTGCCTGCAGGCTATAAGTTTCTGTGTCAAAACCCCAAGCTGCTCTGCTGGTATATTAGGGAGTTCATCTTTGGGTCATTCTTATTTGCATCTTAATATACTTAAACTTCTAGAAGTCACTTGGCTTTCTATCTCATGAGACCAATTAAAATGATCAGTGGTCACAACCCATGTAGTACATGTTAAGTAGGTGATACCTTGGCTATCTTATAAAAGTGATTACAAATGGAGGGTCATCCGGACTATTCTTTTAATTCTTGTAGAGTATAGATTCAAAGAAGCATACAGCAATTTTAATTGGAGGGGATCACTGAGGGTCCTCTAATCCAACCACCTGCTCGATGGCAGCTTGCTCAGGGACTTGTCCAGTGGGATCCTAGATATATCTGAATTTTATTCATAAATATTACTTAGTCATTTAGTAAAAAAGAAATGCAAAATCAATTTTGGTAGTAAGATGAACTGTAGAATAGAAAAAGTCACAAAGTGTACACAGTAATCGGAAATGTTTGGTAAACTAGTGGAATACAGAGAATGTAATCTATTTTTAAATGTAAGATCATACATTTAAACAAAAAGATGTGTTATTAACCATTTCAGTAACTCTCCCTCATGGAAATACTACAAGATCTCTAGAAATTACTTACACCCTGTTAAACAGGGAAAGACCAAGGGAGAAAGGAGATTACATGAATTTGTTGTGTAATTATCTATTTTGCAGAGTAATGGTAATGGATAAAGTGCCAGAACTGAAAGTTGAAGCTAAATAAACATGATGTCAAAAAAGAGGTTTCCTTCCTCTTTTTTTAAACACTGCATAGTGATTCACCACAATATGGTTCCAAATTATTGATCATTAATTCCTGATGTTAAATTCAGAGTTAATTTTTGAAGAAACATAGGGTCTAACTCTGATGAAAATGACTTTTAGACCTTGAAACTGAAAAGTACGTTGTCAGCTGTTCTTTTTCATGTTGATTTCCAGAACTCTAGGAAGTTCTAGGTCTTTTCTTTGGGAAAACATTTTTTCAGTGCTTTTACATAATTTTCTCCTTTTCCTGTGCCAATAAATACGAAAGAACCAGAAAAAATACCTAATGAAATAAGCTTTATAAAAACTAGTGTAAAAGCTAAAACGTAACAACTTTGTAATGAAAAAGACATACTTTGGAAGCAGTAAATTAACATCACTTAATGAACTGAAAGAAGTTCTATGATGCTTCAAACAGAAACTCATGTGAGAATGCTTTTTATTCTGGCATATTTCTATTAAAGTTGAAGTTTGAACAACGGTATTCTTAAACTAAGAAAGCAAAGAGTAACTTAATGTTCTCTCATTTAATCTTAAAACCTTTTATTATTTTTTGGTTTTGTTTCAGTCTTCCTTTCTTACTGGCATATTTCAAACTATGCCATAATTCCTATTAGCAGTTAAACTAAAATGAAGATACATTCCATGATGAAAGATAAGAGGGAAATTTGCAAGTGCTGTTGGGAACTAACTGAACAGATTTTTGTTTGTTAAGCAATATTTTCTTCTACTTCACCACAGCAGAATAGAAAGTGGAGGTTGGGAAAAGCTTTTAGTTGTCGTACTCCTTACTGGAATTCTTTCTTTAAGCACATTTAGCTTCTATGTTTAATTGCTTTGTTAAAATCAAGATGCCAGCGCTTTCAAATAAGATGTTTTTGCTTTTCTGTAGTTGTGATACGCTGTCAAGCCAGGCAGAGGCTGGAACAGAGAGTGGAGCTGCTGCTGATTGGGGTAATGCCTGCTGCCACTGGTCTGCCTGGTGCCGGGAATTCTGCCACGGTCAATACGGATGAGTCCTCCAACACCCCAGAAGTCACTGATGGTAAGAATAGTTTTGGTGTCATACTGTTTTAGGAAAATTTCAAATAAGTTTCACCAGACATGAAACTCTGCCATGACAATGTGTGAGGTTTAGGCAAATGGTCCCAGTCCATATTTCCACCATTTTGCAAGTATAGGGTGTTTGTTTAACTTTTTATCTGCAGCTATAGGCACCTATGAGCCTGAACCTTCCCTGTTTTAAAATTTGTCCTGGATGTGAGGCTTGCATGCATAACATCTCTCCTTTAAAAGAGAGCCTGCATAAAGTTTTCAGTTAGAAAAAGCATGTCTGTGTAAGCATTGCCAGGAGACATTTATCTGCAGGTTTATAAGATGAATTCCCCTCAGCAGGTCAATATTGGTATCAGAATGGATTGAGGAAGGAGGACTTTTTGAAAGAAGTGATAAAGCTTTGTAAAAGGATAGCTTCTACTTACTGTTAATCTGCTGAGAACACAGTGAAAATCAATTTATTCAGATACAGCCACTGTTCAAAATATACCTCTCCTTGAAACAGAATGGCACAACATATAAGTAGCAAGGAAAGACTGCTTGTTACTGCTGTATCACCAGTATTTGTGTTATCAATCATACTCACTACAACAAATTTGAAAATTGTGCACCTTGGAAACTTAACATTCCATTTTGGGTTCAAAGTCATCCTCCTTTAAAAGGAAAATTATTTTTAAATTATGACACATAACATGAGACAGACTAATGTGTGTTTAACTTAGCTGTAGATGAGGGAAGGGATTTATTCTGTACTCTGACTTTGTTCAGAGTGGTAAAAGATGAGTTTACAGATGTTGCTGTAAGTGCAGTCTATCAGGCAATCAGTTGGAAGGGCAGGCAAACTTGGCTTTTCTGTCCCATTTCTGCTATTTACAGTCTGTTCCAACAGAGGCTTTGCAGGAATACCATGTTACAGAAAATGTCCTGCCAAATAACAGAAAAAGTGAATAGCTGTAAAAGGTAAATGAAGATGCATTACATCCTTCCTAGAAGGCCAATTTTCATGCAAACGTGCACATGCTCTGCACATTGATCAATGTAATCTCATATCAACAATTACTGTTCAGATCTTTAAACAGATTTTATTTCTGTAAGCTTTTAGAACAGGAGGAGAACTGAAGTTGAACTGTTAAAATGAGCTTGCACAGCATATGCTTACTGATTGGCTAATATTCATAGTTACTTTTTAAAATTTTATATTTAGTCATATTGCAGTGTCAAAGATAACATATTTTCTGGGCATATTATCATCTTACAGACCCATATTACAAAGTAATAGTGGTAAATCCAGTAAAGCAAAAAGATGTGAAGTTGTCAGTGTACATTCTTTCCTCTTTGGAGAACTGTAAATACTGTTATAAAAATTTGTTCAGCCTTTTGAGAACAGTTGTCCATCAAGATACAAAGGCACCTGTTTGTTTTTTTTTAGCATAGAGTAACAGATTTAGCTCATTATTGGCTGGTCACATATGAGTGGGCTGCCTTAAACACACCTGGGCTATTTCCCTCCAAAATGGTTGCATGTGAATTGACAAGAAAAACGTGCAGTGAGCAAGCTGAGGCAGCCTTTTGAAAGTCTTGCAGATTCATGATGTCTAGTTCTTGTTTTATTCATAGGAATAATTTATTAACACTGGCTTCTGCACATGCTACAAGACATTGATTTGGGGCATTGCATCTTTTTAAGTAAGAATTCTGGTAATGAAATGCTTTACACCATAGGTAGTAAAATAATTTTTAACACTGTGCTTTTCATAGTTTTCAATGACATTTTAATGCCATTATTGATAGATGAATTTGAGGCCTGTTAGGAGGCAAATTAAATGGTACTATCTGAGCTTTCTGCAGTCAACCAGTAATACCATAAATAAAAGTCTAAACCTTTAAGATAACAGTCTGGCACACTGTTCTTCATTTTTTTCTCTTCTGAAAGAGTGGTTCATCAGAGTGCCTGTGTGATATGTAGTAAGCAGTTTTTACACCCAAGGATAAATGATGATAATTACTGGCAGATCAGATTTAAACAGCTAATACTGTGCTTCACTATTTAAATTATTTGGACAAGTATAAATTCTTTTAAAGTGAAAAATCTTCAAGCATGTCTTTTACATTAAAAATTCAATTTCATCCAATACAGAGGAGTGCTCTTGACACAGAAAGCTACTACAATTTCTTAAGAAAGAGGGTGCAATCTAGATACTGTCTAGCTTCAATGACATAGTTTCTTGTTCAGAATTCAGCAAAAGTCCAGGGATCAAATAATGAAAGCTTAATATTTTAGACATAGCAAATACAGTACGGCCCTTTTAAAAAATAATTTTTAGTTGCATTAAATGCATTTTACATTTACAAACAGCCCAGCTGCTGGTCTTAGCTCCTTGCTTCTGAGTTCTTATTTCTGGGAAGGTTTCATGACAGTTACCTTGGAGGGGAATAGTGCTGCCCAGGTTCTGTAGGGTAGCACAGGTACGAGGTTGGTTTATGTTATGACCAAGTTTTAGAGCAATTCTGAACTCAGACTAAACAGATGGAGAGTTCAACTGCACCTGAGACTGAAATAACATTTTCCAGATATGCTAATCCATAATGTACATTGGCATCCATTATACAAAAGTGTATCTGTACCCTTTGTTTCACTGTTAATAAAAACTTTGTAGCAACTACTTAATATTCCTGAAACTCATCAGAATATTCAAAAGGCTCTATTTTCTTTCATTTCATTTTAAAGCAGCTATTTGAAACCAGCAAAGAATAAAAACATATCCAAACACACATTAAAAAGCTGCTTTCCAACCCCAGAGGGATTTTGTGTTAGCCAGTGGCATGGATTACACTAAATTCTCATTTAATGTGATGGATCTGGATCAGGAGGCTCACCTTTAAGATATAAGGTCAATAAAATTGGTTATGACCAAAGAAATCTTTGGAGAAAAGGCATCTTTATAGACTTGATCACACATCCAGAGATGTTAATGTGATTGCTGATAAAGTGTAGCAGGTTAATATTGAAAGCAGTATGAAGAGGATAATAATGATGAAGATGGCCCTATGTCCTACTTAAGCCATTTCTGTATTGTCAGAATAACTGTGGCGTTATTCTTGAAATTATCCTTGAGGATGAGAAAATTATAGCTATATAAATCAGATTTTCTTCCTATGCAAGAAATAAAAGAAAGGATAACAAAGTGTTTGTTTTGGATTAAGAGTTGATGAAAGCAGTGATCAATGGCAAAATGAAACTGTTGACAATGAGGTGAACCAACAATTGAGACACTTTGTTATGGATTATTGCTTTGTTGTTAGGGGTGACAACTCCTGATGAAAAACAGAACTAGTAGAAGTCAAAGTATAAAGCATCAGAGGAGAATTGAAAGTCTTAGATGGATTATTTTGTCAGCTACATAATTTTTGTTTACATCTGCCTGTTTGTTTCTTTATTTATGAGTGAATCATGGAAGAGATTTGATGTATTGTTTATTTCTGTTATTGAACTGAAATAATGCCAGGCATTTAAATGAAGAAGGTCAAATAGTTCTTGTTGATATACAAGACTATCACTGGGTCCATTAAAAAAGAGAAGAAATGCAGCACAGTTTTTTATCTCATAAGTAAACCCTCCTACTGCCATTTCTTAATGTAACTGGAACAATAACAACAAATACTGGCAAAAAAAGAACTTGTGAATTGTGAGCAGGCAGTTGGGAACTGGTTTTGTTTCTGTTTACAGTAGTCACTCATTTCTGTTTCCTTGCCATTTTATAAAATGTTAAAACCTGTAACCCTTAGGAATAAGAATCATCATTATGTTAATTAAAATCACTTTCTGATACTTATGCAAAATCTTGCTCACTTTAACTATTTAACACTTAAAGGGAACCAGATCAATTATAATCTAATCTGAAGTTATTTTTTCGGCTTCACAAAATTGCAAAGGCAATAAACTATACAAGACCAGAAATAATGAGATTCTTCCAGGTGCTACACTTCAGTATGATGTAGATCCAGGAAACCTGAGAAGTCCAAAAGAACTGATTGACTAACCCAAATAATGTTTGAAACAAGAGCACACAAATAGATATCCCTTAAAATTACTGGAGCTAGTGGATAAGAAAAACCTAGGCAATATAATTAGCTGGAAGAGTGTATTAATTACTTCAATTGCTCTGTGTTTGTGATTGCTGTTTCTCCCGTTTCTTCCTCACAGATTTTCCTGTAAAAAATCTCTTTGTCTGGGTGATAAGGAAGTTATCCTTATCAGGATAAGGAAGTTTATGTAAGGAAAAATCTCTTTGTCTGGGTGATAAGGAAGTGTTACTTCCAATAGAAACAGGACTGCTACACACCTGTTTTGTAAAGATATTTTGGGGAAGCTTCTGTAAATCAGAATCATAGCCAACACAGCTCTATAGGACCTTAACTGTTCTTCTGCACCATCAAAACACCTAACAATGATCTGTCTGTATTAATTTCCACTGTTTTTTCTGAATTATTTTCTCATTATTTATGGGATGCCAATGAAGCATTGCTAGTCGAACCCCTTAAGATGCAAACTTCTTAAGTTTTTCTGGGACAGTGGCCCTATGTCTCTCAGCTGTGTTTGAATGCTTTTTTGTCATAGAAAAGCAGAGGATTTATGCACCTAAATTTATCTCAGAAAATTTATATGACAGTCACTGTAGTAAAAACCACATGCATGCAACAAGCCTATCCCAAATGCTCTTCCATTTCCAGGTTATCACATCCTATTGTCATTTCTGTGATAAAATTCTTTGTCTTTGTCTTCTGTCTCTGAAGTTGCATTGTTCAAGTTTTGTTGTTCTTACAGAAAATGAAGTTATTATCTCTAGACCTCCTTCATCTCTCCCACAGTACACATTTCCGACAGAACATGATACAAAAATTCCCCAACATACTTCCCCATTGTTTTGTAGAATGTATAAAGCTTTATGTTTTTATAAATTACTGCATCAGGCCTGTTGTTTTGACAAATTTGATCAAATTTGACAAGTTTAAGAACAATTTGATCTGAAGCTTTGGAGATGCGTGTAGATACTGAAACTATAAGACAAGTAAATAGAAGTTAGATAGAATCACCAGAGAACTTTGAATGAAGAGATAACCTTGAGCCATCACTCTTTCTTCAAGCCAGCTGAGGAAGACAAGGGTGAAACCTCCGAAATTTACTACACAAAACTTTTATTAATTCTGAAACTTGATTTGTATCCAAAAAATGACACAAGTGGGTACCTCCCATGAGATGAAATACCTTATAGTAGAGGAATTTACACTACCCTGTGTGATAGATGTTCTGTCTTACATGTAACTGAATGCAATCTGTTGGGTAAGGAGAAGGAAGCAAATGAATGTGACCCTAGTTATCAGGTGCTGTGTTCACTCTCTGTGGCTCAGTTTTGTGTATTAAAACAAGCCAGAAGATAAAAAGGGCATGCTTTTGTAATAGACCATATTATAGTGTAAAACTGTCAAGAACTATTTAAAAAATAGTGACGTGGGTTTTCAATTTAACCTCTGTTGTGTGCCAATTCAAATAGGATGGTCAGGTTAAAAGCCAGCTTGAGTTGTTACTGATTTCTGTGGGCAACAATGAAAGTGAGGCAAATTACTCTGGATGCCATGGAAAAAAGAATGTCTGTGTGAATTAAGACTAAATCATGAGGTATGTTCCAGAAGAAGCTGCTTTGATGTTTCTGTGCCAAGGTACGGATGTGATCTTTATCCAGAAACTTTTGCCAAAGTTTCTGGCTAAATGAAGACATGGCTAAATAAAAAATGGAACTTGTTGAAAAAGGATTATAATGGTTATGAAGAAATAAATTTTAATGTTTCCTTTATAGCATGAATTTATAGGGTAGCATACAAATCTGAGTAAAATGCCAGATTAAAGGCAAATAATGTGATATCCTTTGGGCTGAAGAGAATCCTTTTGATTTTTCTGAGGTTTTTGTTTCAATTCTTCTGTGCAAGTAATATGAGAATAAAGAAAGCCTTGAAAGGGATGTATGTAGGCAAAGTAAAAAGAGAATTAGTGAAAAAGGGATGCAGGGAGAGAGAATATATGGAAACAAGCTGCAAGGAACAATACTAGATGCACACCATGTGTTTTATATACATGAAATGGATTCACAAGCTTCCATTTCATTCACTAAACTATGCAGTGTTTTGAAGAAACACATTCTCAAAACAAAAAAAGGTGGGGGAATGCCTTTTGCTTTTTGCTGCTTCTTTACAGTAGAAACTTGGTTTAGAAGTAGATACCTCTTTCAAAGAAGTGTTTTGAAAGAGAAAAATTAGGAAACAGAAAAATTGAATGTAAGAGAAAATTTAGGAAAGAAGCATTCCAGTTAGTTGCTAGGGAAATAGGCAGTGGGATGCTGGGTAAAAGATGTGGGTAAAAGTGGAACTTTGTAGAGCCTTGATGATATGGATGAAAGTTTTTGGCTGGATATGAAAAGAGAAAAACTTGCAGAGAAGAGATACAAGGATATATATGCAGAACTATGTTGAGAATTTTCTTGAATTCCTATGAGGATCAATAATTTTATTATCAGCAAAAGCAGATCAACTTTTTTATCCATTAATTTCTATGAGTTTAATTTGGTGTCTGGGATTTAGTAAAGTTATGTTATCTTTGCTTATATTTATAGTGCTCCATATACAGCTCTTTTGTACCTGTATGAAGAAATCTGGTGAAAGGCATATTTAACTATAGCCAGGTCTTTGGGGGTTTTTATGCAATTTACTTATTCTGCTGCTATTGTCCTGAAGTTGTGACATTTTACAGTGAGAAACAGATACATAATTTTCTCTTGAGATCTCATGTCTTACTACCCACATGATGTCTACTTAAGTGTTAGGATGTTCCTGACCACTAAACTTCTTTTTACTTTTTTCCTTTATTACTGCTGGAATTCACTTTTTGCTGTTTATTTGAATATGTACTTGAAAACAGTATTATAATTATTTAATCTGATGTACAATAATGTGTTCTGTCTGCCTCTACTTTTGCTGGAGAGGCAGAACTGCGTATTTAATGTTCATTCCCCTGTACCTGCTGAGTTCAGCAGTGTCTCTGTGAAAACTCTTGGAAGACAATGGTGAAGCAGGAAAAGGACAAGTGTCAGATGAGACCTGAAAGGGGCTATGAAGGAAGATATTTCAAAAGATTTGGAAGGTGAAGATTAGATGCCAGATACCTGGTATAAATGAGTAGTTAATGTCTGGTTTTGTAGTTTGTGTTAGCAGTTTGGGGACTATTAGATCAAGAGGGGATAAATCTTTGTTGGGTGTCAGGGGCACAATGGACACTTAGCCTTGGAAGATTATCAGAACCAGTGGAAAAAATCAGTGTGAGTGCAGTGTGTTAAATTCAGCACCAAAGGAAAATAATTAATCTGGTATATGCAAAGCATGAAACTGCAAATTTATGAATGCCTGGGCTTTAATTACATGTTTGTATTTGGTGACTGTGCTTCCCTCCTTTATGAAATGACTACAAATAAGAGCAGTTAAGTGAACTCACTTGCATCTCTGTTTTACCACATCCATCCAAGGAAGACCCTCTGCAATGAGGACAAGCACTTTTGCAGTCTGAGCATGTTTCCATCACAGTTTTAATTTCCATCTGTCTCACTGGAAATGGGAGACAGTGTGAAAGTGAAGCAGGTCCCCTGGGGAGGTGCTCCCCTTTGCCATGTTCATGTCAGCAGGTGTGCTGTGGTTTAAGCTCTGTTTGTGCAGAGCTCAGCCAGCCACATCTCCCCTGGTGTCCACAGGGCACTGCAGCCTCCCAGGCCAGTGGCCATGGGATTGTTATCATCAGGAAATGCTGTGTATAATGAGCTGGTCCTCAGTGCAATCAAACACTCGCTTTTCAGAAACAGGAGGGAGGTACAAACACTGCTCTCCTGACACTGTGAAACTCTGTTTGAGGTCAGAAATATCCAGTGGGACTTTCACTGCCTCCTATAGGCAATAGGCCCATCTACAAATGCCTTTGTTATTAATTCTTTTGAACCTTGAATACAGGTTCTTTTCCACTAAAATATTATTTAAATTGCTAAGATTCCTATTTTGTGAATCTGTCGGAATAGTTCTTTAAATTTTAGATCTAATAATTTTAGATGTTTTACAGTAAATCTAGTTTTACTAATGTTTTACATTAAATCTCGCAGTCACAAAAATTCTCATTTCCCCAGTTTGTATGCCCAGAGTGTAAAATCCTTGGAGTTTTCATGCTGTAAATCTTATGAGTCATAAAATATTTCTTTTTAACAGTAGTCTATATATTTTCATATTCTTAGAGGCTATTTAAACAAACTCCAAAGCTTTTATTCCAGAGCTTTTGAAGCAGAGTCCTTACTAACATTTGCAAATAAATGACAGCCAAGTCATAGTACTGTATAGCTAAAAAGCCTGGCTGGTGTTTAAACATAGGTGCTTCAGTAGCTCTGCATACACGGGTGTTGCTTAAATGCATATTACTACTATAGATTTGGATCTATACTAAAGATTTAGAAATCTTTATTTACACAAATGAAAATGCTTGAAGACTGAGATGAATTGCCTTTCAAAAGAAGAAATTTTTAATGATTAAAAAAACTGTCTTGGAATAATTAATAATATATTTTCTCTTCTTACTTAAATAGGGCAGAATATTATTCAGAAAATAGGAAGAAGTAATAATTTTGAAAAGCAGAATTTGTATTCCCTAGCTTTAACTAGGTATATATAAATAGCATGCTTGTATCTTCCCAGTGTTTAGATTGATAAATATCTCTATGTTGAGTCAGCTGTGGCTAAAGTTCTCCCTGCTGCTCTCTATTTACAGAACATGAGTGGATTAATTGGGCTATACTTTTATATTTGCATGTGTATTTTACATCTTGCATTAAATAAAACTATAATTTTACCTCTATTAAAAACGGTGATTTTTAGAAAGAAAACTGAACTGAAATGAAGAGAAAACTGAATGAAAGCATACAAAGAGCCTGGCCTAAAGGGTCAAGGCCTATTGGAGCAGTATGTTATATTGTATTTGACTTTGCTTTAAATAAAGTGTAAGTGCCATCTCCCTCTTTTATCTCTTGTGCCATTTTAATTGAAACTAGGAATTCTAAGAGTCAAGAGAACTCTGAATATTTGAGAAATTGGCCAGTTTCCTAGCTGTTTCATAACTTCTTTCTTCTTCTAGGTTCTGCCAGTTTGTTTAGGCAGCACGTGTGTTGCAGGGCTGCTAGAATCAAATATTAACATTTCACAGAGAATTCCCACAGCATGATAGTATAGGAGTCTTCAGGGCATCTGTGATGAAAAATATAACTATGTTTTACATTTTTTAGCAGTGCTAAACTAGATCAGCAGTCTAGATCAAAATGAGCTGTAGGGACCAATATAGCAAGGTTCCAAATATTGGCATTCATAAATGCGTCATTTTTTCCTTAAGTGTTGGAAGTATAAAATATTTTAACTAATTGCTTAATATAAGCATAGAACAGGTTGCAAAACAGCCTGGAACAGAAAAAAAAATTAATTGCTTCTGACTGAAAGTTTTATGTATATATATATGTCAAACCAAACCCAAATGTCTTTGGATATTAAAAGCAGCATGCAGTTGCCAATGTTGTCTTCCTAGCACCTGAACTATAAAATAAGCTTTTCCTGAGTAGCATTGTGTGATATAACTGCTGAAAGAAGCATCTGCTCAACAGCTGCAATTTTTTTTTCCCACTGGGAAATTCTCCAGATTGTGTCATCCTTTCTCTTCCATGGATTGTCAGCATCTGAACCTTCAGGTTCTAGCATTTGTCAAGAGTGACTCCTAAAAGCCTTGGGCTGTGTTGGAATCTGAATGCATGACATAAACATTACATTTTTCAAGTGGAAAAATGGCAGGAATGAAACAATGTAGGATGGCCCTAAATTTTGTAGACTGTAGAGTCCTAAATTTTATAGACTGTAGGAGAAAATGTTCATGTTGAATTTCATTTTAACAAATTACATTTATTGCAATGGAGTCCCTGCATATATGGATCAATGCATGGAAATCCGGTATTTTGGTACTCAGTGTGTATCTAATCTACTGTGATTGATAATCCCTGGCCATAATACTTCGCTTACATCTGTCTGACTCTAATCTGGTGTATATTGTACAGAGGTCTGTGAACAGTCTTAATTTAGAGCTACAAATGGTTCAGTATAAGCTGCTACATTTCTTAGAGTTAATCTTTGTGTTATAAAAATGAAGCAACACAAGGTCACTCCTCCTGTTAGCTGCTGAAGTGGGAAGAGAAAATTGTGCATTTTGGAGAAGGACAAAGGACTAGAAATGTGGGAAGGCATCTCCATACTCACTTAAATTTGGGTGGTTCTACAGATTGGCAGTACCAAAGAAATCTTTTCTCCAACATTGTCACTTGGACTTTTCATATAAACAAATCTGTCGTCTATATTTTAGAATTGTGAGTCAGAAGGCCTTGGGAATTAACTCTGCAGCTGCCTGGCACTGTGCAGCCAGGATACCCCCAGTGTACAGGGATGCACACACAGCAGTTCTGTACATTTGTACTCAGCTGTGCAAATTCAAAATGTGCCCTCAGATGGTGGTCATAGTAAAATGAAATCTCCTGTAGAAGTTAGTGGTTGTGTTAAAACACTTCTTATCCATAAAATGTGTGAAACTGTTAAATGGATTAGCAGCTTGAGATTCTTTTTCTCATAGAAATGTTCCCTTCTGTGCACAAATTACTATTGTATACTGAATATCTCAGTTTATTACAGCTGGAGGAGACATTGATTCAAGAAGCCCAGCTGTTTATTTTTATGTCATTACTACTTGGCCTTTTCGTAGCTGCTTCAGGGAATGAGAGAAGAGGCTGCTCGTGACATCTTCACTATTTCTCTGTATTCTCTGTTTCTCAGGCTTGCAGCCATCAATGGCATTGATGTCCTTAATGATTTTTTTTCTCAATTGTCCCAATGGCATTACTCAAAAAGAGTATTATGAAATTTTCATTTGGCTGATGAACTAGAAATATCTCACCAGCCAGAGCAATATTGCTATTACCTTTCACATATCCCAAGTAAGTTTTCCAGCTTCTGTTTTGCTGGAAACTATATAGCTTGTCATATGAAATGGGAAGATTTTGTTATGCAGTCAGAAGGAAATCAGTTAAGTTGTAGATAATTGCTAGTTTTACTTGTTTGTCATTTTTAGTAACAAGTGGAAGAATTGTAACACTGAGCCAACCGTGTGAAATTACAGTGCACACAGATTGATATTTTTTTCCTGTATCATTTAGGTTCCTCTGCAACACTGGAGTTTCTGTATGAATTGCGATATCAATCAGATGAAATTAGATCTCAGCTTGAATCTTTGGTTGGTATGGAGCTGGTTGAAAGAGAATGGGATACAGAATCCAGAATTGTAACACTGATCTTTAACGTAGTGTTTGCACCTAGCAAACCAATGAGGTAAGATCCTGTTCCTTACTACCAAAAGAACATGTAATGAAATCCTGTCTGCTCACTCCTACTTATATAATCATTTCTCTGCATTATTTTCCTCCTTTTGTTTTCACCTCTGAAATCTATTGGCTTAGATTTTCTCCCTTGCTGCTTCTCAGTATGATATCTTTGGTGTTAAAACTGACAGTGTTTCTTTTTAGTGCCTGTGAGATGGTTCTGTTGAGTTACTTCCAAAGTCTATGTGTGCATTGTTTTACTCCTAAACATTGGAGTATTGAAAGACTTCCAATGAAAATTATTTGTTCTCATAATTCATAAAAAATATACAAACAAGATGATCTATCAGTCTTGGAAAACTTTTCCTAGACAAGCATGTGTGCATATTCTTTGACTGGGTGGGATAGTTGAATTTGAAATTGGTTTCTACTGCCCCAGTAACAATAATCCACAGGAAATAATTCTCCTTTTTATAATTGTGATGTGACAAATGATGTATGTGCTTTGATTTACAGAAGAACATCTCCCTTCTTTAAAAGAAAACTGTTGAAGGGAGATCCATTTGGAGGGAGAGAGGCTTCCCTTTCCTTTGGGTACAGTCAAATGTGGGTCAGGAAGAGGCTGAAAAGAAGCTTCAGTGACCTGCAGGCACAAAGTAAATCCAGAGTCCCGAAGTTACCAGGAGTGATAGGGAGCAGCCACTGCTGAGTACCATGGATTGCATGGCAAAAGTTATCTTTAGGAGGCAGGAGGTTACTCTTTATTTGCAGTAGTCCAGAAGGTGAATGAAATAAACGAAGAGCAAACCCTTAGGGAGAATGATCCACCCACCTGATTCGGTGTCATTGTGTCAGAGGGAGGTGAATTTAGAAAGTCTTTTCATTTCTGCTCTCTCATTTTTATTTTATTATTTATAAATTTGGTTTGGATTTTTTTCTCTTTGTGTTCTTGAGACTTAGGCTTAGTGCAGAGGACTCAACGACTGCAATTAATTAGTTTTGTTATCTTCAGCATCTACAGCACCAACTCTCTTAGACAGTCCAAAGGCATCAGAATCTGTCATTTTTCTTAAGTACATGGACCTTTGTCACATCTATTTAATCCTAATATGAACTGCTAATATGTTCTGGACAAAATTCTCCTCTAACATCACAGTAAATACAGAATAATGAGTAAAATAAATTTAGGGGTCTTTTTTAAATTAAAAAGAGAACAAGCAAAAGAATAATAGAATCTCATGGCTGTGCCAGGAATGTTACTTTCATATTATATTCTTTCTGTTAATTTGCTAGTAAATATCTAGCACTCTTTAGTCTACATTCCAGTCAAGTTTACCTGATATATACTATGCCATGAAAAATTAGGGATGTATTCCCATTTAAAGTCATTTGTATTTTCATTCTACTGTAATTTACTTCTATGCCTTCAAAGCTTTATTTTTTGTAGAATAATAAGTTCATGTTTTGTAATGTTTTTCTCTGTATTGACTGTTTTTATCTGAAATTTTAAGGAATGAGGCAACAGTTGTAATTCAGTGTACTGCAGGAGGCCTTTGGAAGTTTCCATTGGTGTTCATTGCCACAGAGCCAGAAGTGGATGATGTGATCAACATTGAAGCAGTTGGCCTGAATAAGGAATCCATAGTTGGCATTAAACTCACAAGCCAGACAAGGTAAAAACACTTACACTGAAGAATTTATGCAGTTTTCTGAGGGTACAACTCCTACTCAAACACATTGGTTAGAATAAACTTGGACAACACACACATAATTAGGATGCAGCTATTTCATCATTATTTTCCAGAGCTGCATTGTTGAAGTAACAAATGTGATTTAGAAGCCTTGTTGTAGAAAACAGAAGCATTCTATATTTAGGCTTTGGCTTAAGAGAAAATCTGTGGAACAGATCCATATGTTTATGTTATGACTTTTTTTGCCCTAAAAGGCTTGGGAGGATGTTAAAATGTGTAATACAGTGTTAAGGAATGATAATAATTTTCTTATATTAAAGGTTCACTAGTAAAGCTTTAAAAGCTAGCGCTTTTACTAATAGATTTTTTTCAAGGTACTTTTTGCTTACACCAAGTTAAAAACATTCCCTCACATTGTGCTTTAAAAATTTTAAATGTGCCATTCTTTTTAAAGTACTCCTGTTATATTATGTAAATGTCTTATGAATTCATCTCTACTTCCACTTGCTAAAATAATGGTGTAATTCCTCAGATTTTGTTACTCTCTTTTTTTGAAAGTCCTGCAGAAACCTCTGTTAATATATAATTTTACATATTTCAGTTATTTTCCCAGAGTTTTACAATGTTATAGCAAATTTACAATGTCATTTATATACAGCAGGAAGTCAAGGAATAAATTGTGTGGTAATGACAGATAAGTTTTAAAAATATTAAACAGGGAATCTGAATGAATCATAATGTTTACAATCCATGTAGCTTATGGAAGCTTTAAAGTTTCTTTTATTTTCTTTTAAATTAATGATTTTTACTGTATATCTAGAAAGTGTGCCAGATATACAGATTGACACTTTCATTGTGGATACATCCTTTGGTTTCATCCTCATCAGGAAGTGTATTTGGTTACAACTGATTTTTTTTAAGCTTCTTTCCAAAAGCTGTGTCTCTAAGACAGACAGTTGTTCCAGGTTTTAGATGTCTGTCAGTGATGTTAATTATTGAGGACTCTGACAATGGCTTCTATCACAGTGTTCAAGTTAACAGCTTCAATAGAATGGGTGTTTTAGGAACAAAAATGAAGCAATTGCTCTGGCAATACTGTAATCTCCTGGTAGGTGTTTGATTGTAGTGAAGATACCTGATGTTCTCCAGGAAGGTGTTATAAAACCTGAGTCATAAAGGAAGAGCCATGGTGGAAGATAGATTCTTTTTTGCCCTTAAACAAATTCCAACTTTATTTTTATAGCAAGTGTTCCCCCCATACATTTCAAATGCAAAATGGAATTTTTGCATGTACTACAAAAGCTCTGTGTTATAAACAGTACCAGGAACTCCACTCATTTGGGTGCCTTTGGGAGAGCACTCCCAGCAGGTCAGGGAGGTGGTCCTGCTCCTCAGCCCTGGTGAGGGTCACCTGGAGTGCTGGGTCCAGCTCTGGGCTCCTCAGGACAGGACAGACATGGAGCTGGAGTGGGTGCAGCAGAGGGTGACAAAGATGATGGAGGGACTGGAGCATCTCTGGAGGAAAGGCTGAGGGAGCTGGGCCTGTTCAGCCTGGAGAAGAGAGGCTGAGAGGGGCCCTCATCCCTGTCTGCAGTGTCTGCAGGGAGGGCTCAGGGGATGGACCAGGCTCTGCTCCCTGGGCCCAGCAATGGCACAGGAGGGATGGGCAGGAACTGATGGCCAGGAAGTTCCACCTGAACATGAGGAAGAAATTCTTTCCTGTTTAATGACCAAACACTGAAACAGATTGTCCAGAGAGGGTGTGGAGTCTCCCTCACTGGAGATATTCCAGAACTTGGAGATTGTGTCCAGAACATGGACACAATCCTGTGCCATGTGCTCTGGGATAACCCTGCTTGAGCAGGGAGGCTGGACCTGATGATCCACTGTGGTCCCTTCCAACCCTGACCCATTCTGTGAACTGCTCTATAAGTTATATATTGCTTTATCTTACCTGTGATTTGCTTGGGAGAATTTGGTGGTGAAGGTTTTGTATAGAAATAGAACACTTCAGCCAACCAACATATAGAATAGTGGACCTGCAGATTAAAAGCAATTACATAAGAAAAACATGTATTACAGGTGTAATTTAATGTTTGAATAACTCAAATTATTTAGATTAAAAATAAAACAATGAAATATTAAAACACAGTTTAAAATTTTTGAATAGGATACAAAGTGCCATCCTATAGATCCTCCCTGAAAAAAATGGTCAGCCCTTTGGAGTTTTCTTGGTAATCAATTAGCAGCACAATCTGTAGAGAATCAGTTCTGTTACTTTAAGAGAGATGGTTTTTTTTTCTCCTTGCATATACAGATACTTGATGTCTTCTTTTCTTATGCTGGACAGTAGCTCATGGCACTGCTGCTTGGGGAGTAACTGTGGGGGAAACAAATGTATTTCTGAGTAACCTGCTAGGGAGGGACTCTTTTTCTCCTGCTACTGCCAGGAGAGAGGGGTTGCACAACATTACTAAAAAGATGCACCTGTGCATCTTTTTGAGCTAGCAGAGTGCATAGTGATGCAACAAATAGTATTTGAGAACCGCAGCCCCTAAAGAAGAACAGGTTAGGATTATTGTATATATACCATATATTTATATATATATATTTATACACCACATTGAATGAGGATCTTCAGTGCTCCACAATAAACCTATGAGATCAATGGGTTTAGCTTTATTTTTCTTTACGGCTAGTGCAGCTCAAATGTGGCCTTCCTCCTTAAATTCTACATTCCTCCCCTTCCTCCCCCTCCCCCCTAAAATCCTCAGTTTGTACAGGATATCTCAGAATGAATGAATTATTTTGGTGTAGTTGCTTCAGGAAGGATGATCAGTTACAAATGGGAGGTCATTGCTACACTCTTCACAATGATCTGCAATTATGAAAGCTCCAGCAGTTCATGAAAATGTGTAATGCACCTTAATGCACCTTTTCAATAAAACAAAAGTTCACACAACGAGCAATAGCCCAATAGCTGCTCCAGAAAATAATGAAAGATACTGAGAATGCAGCTAAACAGTTTTATTGCATAAAGGAAACAAATAAATTTTTTAAAACAGTGTCAGTTGGGATAGAGTAGACCAGAATTTTACTTTCAGCTTTAAAAATTCCAAAGGGGCATGTTTTTGAATGCTTTCTTGTATTGCCATTAAGCTTGATTGAAGTCAAACCAGCAGATTTCACTTCCTAAATAAGAAAAATCTTCTACTTCTTAACATTCATGGATGACCTTTTTCAGGTTTTATCATAAATGTAGGTTTAATTCAACACCAGCTGAAATCATTGGCAGCATTTCCACCGGAGTAATTTGTTTTAGTATAGACCTCTAATGTCTGAGATAATATTAGTGCTTGTTTTAATACCAAATGCATTATTGAATGCCAATGGTTTACAGAATGACAGCAGTGTTAACCAAAAAGGATAGAATATTATCCTTGGAAATAAAACTTACAGAAATTTATTTGATATCTATCTAAAATTATTGGTCTATTATTTTATGTTGAAATCTGAAACTGAAACATAAAATAAAAACTCTCAAAGTGATATTTTGCTCAAGAAAACCAGCCATTTCTATATTTGGCATACTGAAGATAACAATGCACTTTTAATCAATTAAGTTTAGGATCAGGACATTTGCATTAATACAGAAGTGGGTTTTGGAGCTTATTTACTGCTCTATTTTCCTGTACAGAGTTATTTTGATGGTTGGATTTATTTCTTCACATTAAAATACTTATGTCCAGCTACAGCAGAATGTTACCTTATGTTTTCCAGGGCAAATACTTCAATAGCCAACATGAGATGTGTGGGATAGATAGATATTTGTGAACACTATATTCACTTGGAAGTCTTTTGTAAACCACATTACATTTGAAAATTTAGTCAAGCTGGGGAATAATTCTCTCCTATTTGTTCTGTCTGCTTCTTTCTCATACACAGAGTTTCCTTTCACTAATTTAATTCTGTCATCCCATGTACCTGTTAGTGATTGTTACAATCATGTATGGCTTCCCATATACAGTAGAATTTTTTCCATCTTCCCAGCCTGCCCTGTCGCTCCAATCCTGTGTTTATCACAAGCAGGATATTTGTGTGATATGTAATATTTTACATTAAGGAAACTTCTTGGATTAACTCAAACTGCCCCTCAGAAAAATGTAGCACCTGTTGTCACAAAAGCAAACAGCCTCATGTTGATGTGATCGCCACAAAGAGGCGTCTGCAAAATCCAAGGCTCCACCTGATTATGGAAACAGACCTAGAATAAAGAGGAAAAAAGCCCCAAACTGGTGGGCTGGGGAGATGAGATAAAGATGAAATTAGGCTTTAAAATGACTGCACATGCAGTTTTAGTTTTCTTAACCTACTTTTCATTGGAGATTTTCATTATTTCTTCTATGCACATTTCCTAGTGCATAGAATAAATGTTCAATTAAAAACATTCCTTGGTCACACAAAATTCATTTTAATTCTGAGGAATTAGTGGGCAACCCGTTTTGATTCTGTACCCTTCCTTATTTTGAAGGGAAAAGAACAAAAAAAATGTTTACAATTACAATTTTAAGAACCACTTCTATTTTACTCTAATTACTGCTGTATTTCATTAGAACTACCACGAGCCAGGATTAATTATGCTGCAAGAAAATGCATTTGTTAAGTTCTCAGTTCATGCATCCCCTCCTTCACGCTCTCACACATAGCTGTTACAGGCCTGGATTTCTCTGCCAATACCTTTGTTAGCAGTTCTGCAAAATTCTACCACTAATCTAAAGATGTAATTAGAATTCTTCATCTTAGCACTTCCCACACAGTGGCAGCTGCAAAGCACAAATGTTGACTGGGCTCCATGTTTTGGAGCCTGAATGGAGACTAGTGGAAAATATTGATAATGTAAACATTCAGCAGACCTTTCAAAAAGTTATGATCATCCTTCCTAACAGTACAATCCTTGACATGTCACAGGACCTGTATCCAGTCATCAGTCAAGCTGCAGCTATAGCACCCCTGGGTAGAACAGGGATGAGACAGAAATCAGCTTGTGAGGATTGAACCTCTAACTCCTGCTTTGGTTTTACAACATGGACACAACAAAAACTCATCTTAGGGCTGGTAAAGCATTCCCTGACAGGGATTTGTCGTGCAGTGTTTGCTCTTATTTTTTGAAAGTCCTTTGATTCTAAAGCAGCCTTTCCAAAGACACAGAAGTGATAGCCAGAGTTTTAAAACTTTTCTGATGTCAAGAGTTCAGGATTTAGAGTGGTCAATTAAACCAGAGTTGGTTTGGGTATGAAACATAACCAATTTTTATAAATAATAATGAGTTACTAATTTATTTTTCCATTGTCATTTTATTTGTTGATAAGAAATTATCTAAATCATACCAAGTATTAATAAGAATTCTATAGAATTTGACAAATGCATGCAGTTAATACATTTTAAGGACTTGACTATGTAATAACTGAAATTTCTTGTGTCATCCAACAGATGTTAACTACAAATTACAAGAAATAAGTTTAGTTGTGATTAACTATTGTAACATTTTCATATCCCTTATTTCTTGAAGCAGTTACGTACTTTACAGATTAAAATATTTGTTACTGTTCTTTTACAAGCGTTTGACGAAAAGGACTACATGCTGGTATTTTTATGTATGGCTTTTCAAAATGCTGAGTTTTGTAAAGGAATACATTTCTACAGGAATAATTTACTGCTTCAGTAGTTTTGGCAAGAGAAACATTAAACCTATTTTGAGCTGTAATTTAATAAAATTTAATAAATATTTTTCAGTTTTGATGAATATTTTATAAGATTTGGAATGTGATCTTTACAGGAATATAAATTTTAAGTTCTTCTTTAGTTGAAGATGTAAGCTGCTATTATTTTTTAGTTTAATAATTTGAAAATTGTGTAGCATGAGAACACTGATAACCGTAGACTTCTATTCAAGGACAAGGTTAAAGGAGTAATTATAAAAATGTCCACGTAAGACCAGCTCAGTTTCCTCCTTTCCAGGTTGCCATGATTTGATTGTTTGATTATTATTTAAATTCAAGTTAGTGTTTACTCTTGTTCATTATTTCAGTAAGGACAGAGTTCGTGTTGTCTGATGGCAGTATCAAACCATTATGAGAGGAGTTAAGGAAAGACAGATGGGAAAACACATTTACTTCCTTTGGTTTATAAGGACTCTGCCCTTATATTTTCTAATTCATTTGTGCTCGGTTTATCTGTGTTTTCAAAACTCTACACATCATTAAGCTTTATAAAGAATATCTGCCACCCTTCTTGAAAAAGTGCAGACTGCCTCACAAGCAACCTTCATGGCTAAGAAATGACAAGCCATTCATTGACTCCAGAGCTGTTTCACCTGAAGGAGTAATCAAAAAGGAGGAATTAAGTGTTAATAACTTTAAAAAACATAATTATTAATTTTTAATTATATATGAAATATACAGAAACAGAAAATTATCATGTCTGAAATTCAGGTGCTATTCTGGGAATTTCATCTCCAGATTTCTCTTTATTATAAAAGATGAGAAAGAGAAAGCAATTTACTTATGCTTGTCAGGTACCCAGCATGCCAATTCATGTCCCTAATGTGAACAGCAGTGAAAGCACTACTTGTTTTGTCTCAGGGAGCATCTTTAGATTTATTTTTAAAACAATGAAAGATTTATCAGTGAAAGGTTTCTGTTTCTGATTATGTGTAATTTTTTAATTGCTGGTTTTTGTACCATCTTTATCACAATCCCTGCTGGCCTATCGTATTATGGCTGTACATTTAATTTGTCAGGATTTCTTTTTTCCTTACTTGGACATAGTTTCTACTCTTGAGAAACATTTTGCATCCAGTAGACACCCTGACTCTTCTTTAAAACTGACAGGCTTTGGGAGCAGGGAGGTTTTAGCTGTGATTATATGTGTTCATGCAAGTTCATATGCCTTTATGTATTTTACTCAAAAATTATAGCTGCCTTTAGTACCTTGTGATAATGCTGTCAAGAAGCATGCCGATTTTATTTAAAGCTTTTATATATTTTTTCTTTCCATTTTTCTTTATGAAAATTAAAATCTGACAAGGGTGATGAAATAACATTATTTTTCTCTGACTTGGTAAATATCCTATGCATAATTATAGGTGAATTTTTTGACAGTTTCACTTGAAACTGTCTGGTCCCCTTGTCTGGACAAAAACTGTGGCTTTTTCTCCTCTGTGTTTTCTGACTGTCTTGATGTCTCTGAAAAACTCCAAAACAAGCTACTGTTGCATAACTCCCTGCTAAGAGGCAATTTCTGCATGAATGGAATCTGTATTTTCCTGTGTCTGCTGTGTAAGCAGCCTGTCCTCTGCCTCATCTCCCCTACATTTCATCATCACATCTGTAGTCCAAGTCATGCTCTTGGATGTCTTACAAAGACACCAAGCACTTACCAGGAGTTGTCCCTAACCATTCACTGGAAAACAGACTGAGCACAGGAGATACAGAAAGTGCTGCCTTAAAATGTTCCTGAAGCTAATCAATAGAGCAGTGGTGCTGGAAATTAAGACCTTTGTCCAGGTCTCTGTTTTCAGAAAGAGGGTTTGAATATTTATCTCAGGCATTTTTGATGAGTGCTCTGCTCTCCTGCTCGGTCTAGATCCCTCATTTCTCTTTGATCCCATACCTGCTGTCTGTGTGTAGTGGGTGAGCTCTAGGCATTCACAGCTCAGCACTCCTTGTGGGAAACAAAGATGTGAAAATCCAAGGCTTATCTGGCACAGGGATGGGAGCTCAGGCCCAGCAGGATTACTGCTGATGGCCCAGGGCTATAAACTCAGCGGCACAGCTTTAGGCACCACAAAAAGAGGTTGTTAGCATAAGTTTGATGTCAAGACTGGAAGACTGGAAATGTGGTTTCAGACCTTCAGTACTTTTGCCCAGCTTGCTGTCACCTAAAGGAAAAGCCAGGCTAAATCTGCTGATGCACTCAAGTCCAACAGCACGCCTAAATATCACTTAATTTTTTTGGAAGCAACAGAACCTTTTCCATTTCTGTTTTCTGCACTCTCACTGCTTGTTTCTATAAATTGGTGGGGTGACCTTTTTTTCACGAGAGCATTTTGAATATAGTACAACCTTTCATGAGAACATATTCCAAAAGAGGGCTATTTTTAAACAAAATGACATAGGCCCAGCGAGCCACCCACAGGATAGTGCTTGCCCAAGAAATGTGGAACATTTCCGCAGAGATACGACTTGCCATAAAATATTAAATTTCATTTCTTTGTGGGTATTTTCCTTGAGAAGTGTTATTTCTGGTGTGACAGCCCATGAATAAACAGATCTCAACAGCTTTTCTTTGAGGTGCTGTTAGCTTTTCATTCTTCAGGTTTTATCAACAGAAAATGTATTCCCTCTAAGCACACACGATACTTGCCCTGCTGTACGGTGCCAGGGTGTTGTGGATTAATTTTTGACCATCCCATTGTATTTCTACTTTCAATTTCCTGTGTTCTCCTTCTGTCCAGAGAGTAACAAAGTTGTCCTCAGCAACACAAATAAAGACTAAAAGGAGAATGCCTCACCAGAAAATACATAAATGTACATTCTTTTCATGCTGAAAATGTTTATGGCAAGGAGTCCCTGAGGAATTGTGATGGACAGGCTTTAGTTTGGGATTGGCTTAGGATTG
Organism: Leptocoma aspasia; assembly: GCA_013399835.1. Lineage (NCBI taxonomy): Eukaryota > Metazoa > Chordata > Aves > Passeriformes > Nectariniidae > Leptocoma > Leptocoma aspasia. The sequence continues at coordinate 285,796 of VXAX01003853.1, forward strand.
TTTTACAGTGCTCAGCCACTGTCTTTACCAGAACTAGGGATTTTCTTTGGGTCCAACAGCACTGCTGTGAACCAAGTCATTAGAAAAGATCTGCAGTACCTGTGACAGAAATTCTTTGAGATAAGAGATACACAATATTATCAATAGAAGAACCTAATTATGTTACTGCAAAGTCTTAAAATGTTCAGTTTATGGGATATGAAAAATGTGAAAAGTGATAAAAAAATATTATTTTTCATAGCTTCATTTCAAGGCTTTCAGAACTCCCTCCTAGTCTAGTAACACTCTGCCAGAATGCAAATTTAGTTCTAGTCATAAACCTTAATAAAATGGGTAGCTTGTCAGTTTTATTTGATTAGAGATTGGAAAAGGGAGTACTTTTAATAGGAAAAATGGATTTTCATTCTGATATGGAATTTACTTCTATCACTATTATGATATCTTTACAAGTCAAATAATTATTTTTTTTTCTAGTGGCAAATGCTATCGTTATTCCATAGTTAATATAATATTTATAATAGCATGTAAATGTGTTTGAAATTGAATACCAGTATGCAGGTCCCTGTGTATAAATAAAGAATTACTACAGAATAATGATTCTGTAAGTAAGAATGCTGTTAATATTCCATATTCATTCCATGCCATGTTTCCTGAGTCATGCCACATGGTGGCCCAAGTGTCAGATTGCAGATAAATTCTGTTAAGATGCTGTAAAGGCACAGCAGTCTCCTGTGCTTTCCTGCAGGTACCCAGAGCCATTCACTGCACACTTCCTGGCGGGCAGCGATCCCGATTTCCTTGTGATGCCACAGGCTGGAGAACTTCTCCCAGAAGGCACTGTGGGAACCCATATAACAGTGGGGTACAAGCCAAGGATGTATGGCAAGAAGCACACAGCAACTCTGGTCATCGAGGTAAGCCTTCCCCAGGGCAATCCACAAATTACCTCCAGGAGTGCCAGCGGGAAGAGAGAGCCTGCACCAGAGAGCAGCCCTGGAACACACCCAGGGCATGTGCTCTCATGGCTCTGCTACTCCTCACAGTGAACAAGAATAAAACTAAATTTGAAGATTTGACTGATGACAAGCAGGAAAAACATACTGTATTTTACACTGTATTATAATTTCTACACTATCCTTTTGCCATCAGCACCAGAGGCAGATACTTATTCTTGAAATCTTTGCCCCAACTCCATAGACAACATGACTTTCACAGAGAATCAAAATAATCCTGTTAAGAACTGGTGGAGAATATAAAAGTAATTGAATATGTGAAGCCTAGGTTATTGATTTTAATTGTATTATATATCTTATATGATCAAAGGCTCCAAGAAGGCAGGTGCCAAACTGTGGAAGAGAGAATTTCAGAGCACAAAGGCAGGAATAGCTCTTTTAAAGCAAGATGCAAAATAAACAAAAAATATTTGCGACCAAGTAGCCTGTGTAAGTGTGAAGGTCAGGAAGCATTTGATGACATGTATTTCTTCAGCAGTAAAAATGCTCTCAGAAACCAATTTTCAAGTCTTAAGTTATTCTTTAGAAGGAATCTGTTGAAAACACAGAGCGGGGCAAAACCCCACATTCTCTATAAATCATGGTTTGAACTTTCAGTCTATTCACTGCATGCTGGTACTGTTTTCAGACCACTATACTGGAAGTGAAACAGCAATATTGGTTTAAGAAATAAGATGGTCAAAACAAAGTTGATAAAAAGATGTATGGCAAATCACCATACTGTTTTATCTCTATAACTGACAAATAGTATAATAGTGAATAAGAAACTTAAATCCTGGAAAAAACAAGGACCTTCAATCCCTCCTACTTGTTTTCTTTTACTGTATTAGATGTTCGATTAATATAACCTCTTTACATAAACAGCAATGATGCTTATCACTCTTCAATTTGAAAAATAAGATAGCTTACTGAATATATTCTGTGCTATTTTGTGTTTACAAAGTACTGTATGACACAGCTACAGAGCTCAGAAACTTCCAAGGAAGTTTTGGAACCAAACTCCTGTTTTTAGGCATAGCACATACAAATGCAGTAGCTATGCTTGTTCTTGGCTTAGCTTTCATCACTAACAAGGAGATTTTATCATAAATCTGTCTGGAATGGGACAAACACAATGATCAAAGGTTATTATTAGCTTTTTAAGAACTCAGGCAGTAATCCAGAATTTCCTTTTAGGAATTTATCATTTATAGATGGCCTGTATCTAATTGGATTTTTAATTGCATGCACTCACACCTCAGTCTCTGGTTATGATCTAGGCAGACAGCTCTTCACATCTCCACCTTTGGTGCTGTGTGTGGCTGCACTAAGGCAGTCATTCATACATATTACATACATATATATATATCAGATCACATCTTGTTGTATCTATTCCTGGATATTTAAAAATGCATCAAGGATTCCTGATGCTCATAAGTACATTCTAGACCAAGATAACTCCATCACAGTCTGCTAGAAATGTCTCTGACATTCTCACTCAAATTGCAGAATTAAGTAGTTTCAGTAATGTTTTGATGAGGCTTGTGTGCTCTTTGCTCTTTTTTGGTAGCCCTTTTTTGTACTCCAGGCTTCCCCCTTTCTGCTTCCCACAAGCTTTAATTCCTGCAGTTCTGATGGAAGGCAGAGCATCTGTGGCTGTGTGTGATTCAGCTGCTGTGCTCTCAGCACTGACCTGATACAAGGTTTGATGACATGTTGAGAATACCTGATATTCATTTCTGCCTTTTGTGTTTTGTTGAAATAATTTCCATTAGTAACCTGAGGGAGACAGACTTAGATATATTAAATAAAAGCAGTATTAAATCATTCTTATTTGGGGAATAACAATGGAGGTGGTGAAATGCAATTAGTGTTTGACCTAACACTGAAGAACCTTTCTTGCATGTATCCTCTCTAGCCAATATATTGGCTGAGGCTTTAGGCTATTTTTAGAAACGTTGAAGAAGCTTCTTTTCTTTTGCAGTGCCTCTCTTCTGCTGCTGCTGTAATAAAGGATTACAGTGCTCTTGCTTTAAAATGTCTTTTGCATTTCCAAGGGTAAAATCATAGTCCTAACACTAACATATTTTTGTTATTAAACTCTTTGAACATTGAGTAGCAGATTTGTAATTTTTGTGTGTTTCAATGAACAGTGATAATTAAGCTGTAAAGTAGCAGAGATAGCAGTGTAAGTTCTTTGGTTTATGTTCATCATTACAGTTGTGTTGTAAAGGAAAATATGAGGTTAGGATTATGGAGGAAGATCCTACAGTCATCTTTTTCGCATTTGTTTTACATGTTAAACCCAAATGCTGTATGCACAATTTTTTTTTGTTTTATTACCCTGCTGAGAATCCAATGATGAGAAGCTAATTAGCATTAACATATAGTAACAGTCTGTCTCTACCAGAACTTAGTGTGTACATTTGTTAACTGAATGTATATATACATATATAATTGAAACCATGTTGACTAGTTTATATATCAGCTACTTTGTGGGATATGGTATGGATTCTTTGAGACTTAATATTTGTGAATACTTACAGTAGATTTTATTAATGGCAGGAAACCTTAATTACTTTGCTGAAGCAGTTAAAGTTCTTAAACCATCATTAAAACTTCTGTTCTCAGTCAATTACATATCAAAACAATTAAAGTTAGATAATTATTTAAATAGCTGCTAGGAATCTTAATTTTGCAGAAGTGACATAGAAAATTACTTTAAAATTTTATGTAGATCAAAGAATGAATTATTACAAAAAGGCAGTAAGAAAAATAATCATGCTCATTTCTTTGAAAAAGCTTGTAGCTTTGAATGAGGACATCACAACCTAATTAAGCTACAGGTAAGAAACAGTGAAAATGTGCCTGAACAGCATTTTTAATAGGTATTTTTCCGTAATCAAACTTCTAAATTTAGAATTGCCTTCATAATATTACCCCTGATGATAAATAAGTGAAGAGAACACACTTCTTAGATAAGCTGTGAAGTGCTGTGAGGACAGAAGGGACTTCCTGAGCCACAGTGACATCCCAGAGCTGTGGTGTGCCAGTCAGGCTGAGCAGAAAACCGACAGAGCTGAGGGATGTCAAGGTGCAGCTGGGACAGGAATCACAGCCAGGCGCAAGGTGGAGCAGCCAGGAGGCTGGGAATCCTTGGCAAAGGGCACATTCCTGTTGGCTTGCAGTTAATTTCCTTTCACTGTGCTGAATTCAGCTGGAGACCAGAGCAATTGCTTTGTAATTCATGTGTGAGACTTCTGAGATATTCTAAAGCAGAAGGCACACACAATAAGTCTTGAATGATAAAATAGGTGTCAGAGTGAACCAGATTGCAGGTAACATTATCAAGCCCTCCAGAAGTCAGGCTTGTGCACCTTTATTACTGAATAATCACTAACTTAGCCTATGGAAGATAGCATATCAAAACCATTTGTCATGCTGTTCTGCAAATAAATGATGCAGTGTGCCAGCCACGGTACCCAGGTGTGGCTTCTCTAAACTTGTCTATGCAAACTTGCATATCTTAACAGCCAACAGTACTGTTACATATTCAGCAGCTTGCTGAAACTGCCTTGTTCCTGGTGGATTTCCTAATTACCATAGTTCAATGTTATTTTAAATTGTATCTCTTGAAAAGAACGAGCAAGGAAAAATGTAACTAACTTACTAGAATAATTGAAATAGTTTCCCATTAAATAAGATACACGTTGGTGTTGGCTTGAGTTTTATGATTAGAAACAGAGTGCAGAATCAGTACTCAACATTTTTGATTCACAAGCATGAGGAAAGGTTACTTTGCTTATTGAGACTTACAGTTCTGATAATGGCAAAAGGTGATAATAATGTGGGAACCATTGCTGTAAAAGGGTATTCAGACAATTCTCAGTCCTGGAGGATTTTGATTGTATAATGTCTAGCAATGTTGTGAAACATCTAATATTTGATGTGCAGAAATCAATTAAGTAAATTTTAATTATATCTGGAAGTGTTCTGTAGGCTAAGAAAATTATTCTTATTCATCTTCATTAGAAATTGGTCAGAGCCTGGATGGGCATTTCTCTGCTTGTGGGAGGTGGTTCTTATTGCTTTGGGATTTTTTCCCCCTTCTTTCCTTTACTTACTAAACAATCATTGTCTTGATCCATGAGTTTTCTTGCCTTTGCTGTTCCCTTACACAGTTCACATAAAGGTTTGTTTTATTTTCATTCTGTGTACGCTGATGGTAATTGGTCATTTTTTTGTTTGTATAACAAAACATCGCAGTATAAATTTATGGCTGGGAAATATTTGATGCACCACCTGTAATTTCCTGTGGTTTTAACTTTTTAGGAAGTCTTGTGAATTTTATTTTGATATTTCTGAGTTAACACTATTTGGAAGCTAACTGGAATACAATATTCCTTGAAATTCCTGATCCTTGCTTCTAATCCACTTTCCTAACAGATTGCTTTGGCAATTATTTACCACATACCTCAGCAGTACTTCCAGCCTACAGTGAACACCCATGGATAATCTGTGTTTTGCAAATTAATCCTATGAATCATGAGCCATCAGTAAAAATGGGTACAATACCAAACAAATAGACTTTTATATAAATTATTTGGCGACTGTTACCAGTATTGGCTGAATAATTTGCTTCATAAACACTACTCAGTCAGCCATCAAGATGACTGAATGACTTACTTGAATAACTTACCTTATTTAATAAGAAGTGGCAGTGTGTGTCTCATTTTTTTAATTGTTAAAAACATTTTTCAGAGAGATTTAGCTCAGTAGATGGCCATTACTCCAGTCAGGTGAGCCAAATTGCTATTCTCTTCACGTTTTGATTCAGGAATATTGAGGTTTTGATAAAAGAAAGTCATTCATTTCAAAAAGAAATCCTCCCTCAGATTGTCAAGGACATTCAGAATATGATCTGGTCTTTCTTCTTAAATTGCGTGTGAAATAGGCCTAGATATGCATCACAGGGAGCCTGGATTCTTAACTACCTGTGTTGATATCAGATATATCTTCTTAACAGAGATTCTCTTTTGTAATTCTGTTTTAGTCATAGTACAGATCCCAGCAGATTTGATACCTTCAGCTTTAAAGTTTGTTATTACCAGAGCTAGTATTGGAATTATTCCAAATTTGATACAGTAAACTGCATTGCCTTAAAAATAGCAAGAAGAGGTCCTCTGATTTGGGAAATTTTGGCCCTCTTTTAAGGCAAGTAAATACTGCTTGTAAATCAAATATTCTATCATAATTCTATGGTCATATGTGGATGACCTTTGAAAGTGTCTCTTCTGCCTTTCCACCATTCCATAAAGTCTGAAACTGGGATGATCTGTGTTTTCCTTTGCTGGGACGTGTCTGGCCTGAAAACCCAAAGCAGCAGCTTTGAGGCACTTGCATGAATTTTGAAGATGATGGATTTGCTCCTGCTGCAGTTTTCATATTGGTTAGAATAATTGCTGAAGTTAAGCATTACAGACTTACAACAACAACAAAAAAAACCAAAACAAAAAAAAACCAAACAAAATAAAACCTTACAGCTTGAGCAACTAATATTGTGCCCTTGGAAATTAAGAAGTATTGTAGTAAAACAGACATTTGTGGTTGCCTAAGGTTTACTGAAAATTACTTAAATCTAGGTTGCCTTGAAAATTACTGATTTCTGGGTGGTTCTAATGCTAAACAAGGAACCCCAGGTTATGTTGACAATGACAGTAACTTTTCCATATGTGTGACACTCATTTCCCCTTTAGAAGAAAATGCTGAGCTTACATTACACAACAGTAGTTTTCACTTGATGTGTAAATAAATGCACATTTTTTCTCAATTATTGTCTCCAGTAGTCTTGAATGATGGCACATGATTTACAATTGATGAACTACCATAGCTCAAGATGAGATATTAGGGTGGAGTTGCAATGTCTCCTGCTACAGAACACCTGACACAGCAACAGAATAGGCAGCTTTTTTCAACAAGTCAAGCCACAAGCCTTTTTTTTTTTCCACTGGACACACAACCCAGGATATTTCTATGGCAAACAGGAAATTAACATAAGGTTATTACTACCCAGAAGTCTATATCTATTGTTTGATGCTGGTGATAAGTGAAGTTGAGAGGATGGAATAGCCCACAATTTTTGTTTAAGTCACACTACTATAGACAGTCAAGTCACAATATGTGTGGATTTAATGAACAAAAATGATTTTTTTAGTAACTTGCTACTCAGTTTAAATCACTGGCTGAAAAACCTTTCAGATCTTTTCTCTGACCTTGAAATAATTCATGAGACTTGCACACAGTGAATATGACCGAGGTTAAATTACCTTTAAACTAAATTGTTCATCTGCTTTATTAAAGAAAGATAAACTATTTCATTTTGTACTGAAGTTAATAAAATAATGAGCTAATTTTGAAGAGCCATTTCTCTTAAATGACAGCTTTATCTTTGGACATAAGAGACTGATGCTGGTTCATATCACACCTGCTTTTGCTGACTGTTACCTTTACAAACAGTAGAGTTATTAGTTCATTTCACAGTATTAAATAAGTTTGAGAATAAAGATGAGTTAATCTGCCTGTTTTACACAGAATAATATTCAATTTAAATTATATTTTTATTTTAGTAGGATAGTAAAAAAAGTTTTGAAAAACTAAGCATGCATGGTGAAATACCTACTGAGTTCTCCTTTACTAGTCCTGGAATAAGGCGAGTCATTCAGCAGACAGCATGTAAAATCAGTAGTGCCCATTTTCAAGTAGAGATTTCTTTAAAAATACACAGCAAAAAACCCTCATCTATTCTTTCAACATTGGTGCAGAAAAGTATAATTCAGTTGCCAAAATGCTGGTTAAAACTACAATTAGGGATTCATATGATGATGGCATTTAGGAGCTGTAAGTGTATGCAATATATCTGTGAAATAATGTGAATGATCTATAAGTGCACAGCAGACAACAAAGCCTGAGCCAAAGGGTTTATGGTTTAATGTTCTGAAACTTCTTTTTGTTGAATATCTGCATTATAAATTCAAAAGTTTTTGCAATGATACTCCTTAAATATAATTTACCACTGAATTAGAATGATAGGAAGAAGCATATGAAAGATAACAAAGATAAACATAATAGATTCAAACTTTTTCAGTGGCAAGTATAAAACTGATGTAACAAAACTTATTGAAGTCAAGAAACATTTTATCATGCATTTTTTCCCTTTTCTGTATGTTGCTATAAATATGGGATGACTCCACAGAAAGTTGGAGGTGGAGAAGGTTCACTGCTCATCTCTGTGGCTTTTGTAGTGCTTTACCTAGACCGTAATTAAATGACAGAATGCAATAAATAACAAGACAAATATACACACTGTGCTTTGGAGATGCTTGATAGCATTTGTGGTGTGTGAAAACCTGTCACAATTTGTGTGGGTATTTGTGGGTATTTGTGCACCTCTCTACAGGCCAAATCTGGTTGTGGTACTGACATGCCCAGCACAGAGCAGGAGCAGAGAGCTCCCACTGGAATGAGCACATGGGCCACAAATCCAGCCATGTCAGCTGGACTGTCAGCTGAGGGAAGGACCCATGAGCTTTGAGGGTTGGCTGTAGCACTGTTTTCCAGGGCAATTTGAGAGCATATCAGCCTTCCTGACCTTTTGTTTCCTCAGAGGAAGGATGACACTGGTGTTAGTTGTAACATTTCTATCTACAATTGATTGTTCTAAGGATTAAGTTAGTTTTAAATAGGTGATGAATTCCATGAAGTACAACTCCTGCTGAAATGATAAAACTGTGTGACTGGAAGCAGCAGAGAAAGGTGACCCTATGAGCTGTGCCCCTGTAGTTCAACCCACCAGGAGAGCACCAAAAACCTTCACTGGAACCACAGCCAGCACAGCTGTGTGGGTGCACTGCTGTCTCCTGTGGAAAGGCAGATCTTGTGAGTTTGGAAATACCACTCATTTCATGTGACTCCCCTGCTCTGAGACTGCAAAGTCAGAGAGTCTGCTATGTTCTATGTACTATGTTCATGCTCTGTGTGCTGTATAAAAGCCAAATTTCACTTGTACTAATATATTTTTAATAGAGTTATACATGCCAATATTTTTACTCAGTCTTCCTCTATTAGTTTCATCTCAGAAGGAGAAAAAAAGCCCCAAATGTAAAACCTGGGATTTTCAGTCACTAAGTGTGAGGGAATTGATGACAGTCTACGCCTAAAGTGGGTATGCAATGCTTTGTCCTTTTGCACAGTACAAAGCTGGACATAATGACACATCATTTGAGGTTTTGTAATATCTTTTGGGTTTGTAGTATTTCTGTTGTTAGTTTTTAGTTTTGGGGTTCTTTTAAAAGAAAAGGATAATAGAAAACTAAAACCCAGGAATATACCTTTTTCCAGATGTAATGACAGGAAAGTGCTAGATACTTAGAATAAAGACCTGCTTTCAAAAATTAAAGTGATATGTTATAAAAGGAAAATATTGGAAGACCTGCAAAAATTACACGAGTTTTTAACAATCAAAATTCTGTTTCAGGACACAAATGAAGCATGGGATGTAGACAGCAGCATACCCTAATATTCATAGAAATAGAAGTCCTTAAGCATGGATAGATGGGATGTGTAGTATGAATAAGGACCGTGTACTCAGAAAGAATCAAGTATTCAAGCATTACAAGACATGACATGGAAACATATATTCCATTCCTAGAGACCAGTTATAAACAGAGAGCAAATGAAGAGTGTCATTTTCAATCCACATAAATATGCCTCAAACTAGAGATTCCAACATGAAGCTTCAATTCTCTTGTGCATACTCTGAATCCTTTTGTCTTAGTTTTGTTCATTGTTTTAATGTGAAAATCCCACCATTTGATATTACCATTGTTACAGATAGCAGAGCTGCAAGTGAATCTTACAGTAAAAACTTGAGGCATTTATGTTGTAATATGGAATAGTCACCTTTGAAAAACATATAGAGCTCTGGGATTTTTAAATAAAAAATGAATTTTAGATCAGCCAGGGAAGGTAAATTTCTCATCTTTGTTATGCCTGGTCCTGAATAAAGCTGCATGTGATTTCAGTTCTCTGTTCCAGGAGTGCAATTCTTACTTGGTGTTATTCCACTGCATTACAGGAAAAGGCCAAATATCTTTTGAAATCAATGTTGCATCTTAAATCACTGATGAATTTTCAAGGTATGTGATCATTGATTTTTTTTCCTTTCTCTGTTCATTATTTTCAGACACAATCAATGCAGTGGACATATGTAATCAATGGACTTCCTCCACAGACTGTACCACCTACAGCAGCAGCAAAAGTAGTTTGCACCAGCAGCTACAAAGGATCATTCACAGTCCGACAGCGCAATTTTATCCGTGAAAATCTGAAACTTATAACCACTGGAGCATCCTCACCAATGAAAGGAGCACCTTTGGTCCTTAGGAACAAACAGAGAAAATTATAATCTGTTAAGTTTTTGGTGAGAGAACAAATAAATTCTGCAGATAAAAAGAACATATGGTTTGTTAAAAATTTTTAAAGGATATGGTATGCATGGATTGTGTGTTTTATATGGAAGATTCAGAGCACCTGAGCCGTAGTAATATTCCTGTTTTTCTGTAAGGAATTTTGGATGCCTAACAATTTATTTATGTCATACAGATGTCAGAAAGTTCAGAGAAAAAAGCTTCAGGTTTAAAAAAATTATATCTGAAGATTGGGTAACTCAAACTAATGCTTAGCTTTCTAAATGATGTTGGTTTAATAAGACTGTAATAGTAAGTTTCAATTAACTTTCTGTGTGATGTTCAGCACATTACAGCTGTGCAAACCAAGCAAGAAAGAACAATCTCTGTTCTCTTCCACAAGAAAATCCTTATCTTTTCTTGCTTTGGAAAACTTCATTAATTAGGACATCTTTGCTGTGTATAAAATAACAATCTTGTTTTATTCATCCTGTAACATTTCAAATCTTTGATAATTATACATAGCACAGAAGTGAAATAAAATGTCCTGCTGCAGTAATTTTATGTCAGGTATATTTTATGGAGTGCTTTAGAATATTAACATATAGAGGGGTATGAGAATTCCGTGAGGAATGGAGACAGATTTTCCTTTTTTTCTTAGAATAAACAAATCAGAGGTGCTATTCTTAGTGTGTTTCTATTTCCATTCTTTAGACGGGAATTCAGGCTTTCTCTGCTCTTGATATACTGTGGAAAATCAGATCTATGCAGACATGCTTTGTAAGATCACTGGATGGGTAACTCCTAACTCCTTTCTTCATTGAGATAGTTTTTCCTGATATTACTAACAGAACATAAATTGTATTTGTGCCTTTATTTTGATGGAAAAATGTACTTTAAAAAAAGATGGCTTGGCATGGATTAAGTGCCTTCTTGGCTCCCATACAGAATGAGCATCACTGCTGAGGAATGGGGAGCCTGAGAATAACCTATGTAGGTCAGTGCAAATGAGCACCAATAAAACCCTTTCACTGCGATGTGCTTGAGGATTTTGTTTATGCCACACATTTTTAGAGAAGCTATTACAGAAAATGTTGGGAACACATAAAACAGCAATGGTGCTGTTTAAAACCTCCTTCTAAATGCCCATTTTAGTCAGAAACCAGGTAATCTGAAGTGAGAATAAAATCAGGTTTATAAATTCAGTGCACAACACTGGAAAGATACTGTCCATACTGATATCTCTAGAGGACACTGAGAAAGAAGCTGTTGTACTATTTATCTTAAATGCTGCTGAGACCACAAATGCAGCTGGATTTCATAAGAAGGCTCTATCTGCATATATAAATGAAGCAAGTGTTTATCTGACCGTAAGAAATCAGAATTTATGGATCAGCCATGGTTTCACAACTAATAATTGGTGTTCAGGAAGTATTTCATTGACAACATCTTTTTGTGAAAGCTTTTTTATCCTTGTTTCACTCCTTTAAAGTTATGCTTTCCTATTTAAAATGGCACTTTTTTGCAAGATGCACAAAATTTTCTAATTCTCCCAGAAATGGATTAGCAGGTGGTGTAGAGGTGAATCACTTAAAAATTACATGGTGCTCACTCCAGAAATTTTATGCCCAAATTTTACTTGCCTGCAGTTGCTGCTATATGTAGTAGATTTCAAATTCTGTCATACATCTAAACATTTTAAACATCCATGGGAAAATGTGCAATAAAATAGTACCAGAGGGGTGTTTTCAAATAAACCATTTATATTATCTATTTTAAAAGGAATGAATGCATAATCTATGCTTGCAGGACAAAATTATGGTTTTTTTCAATGTGTACAAGGTCACTCCTGAGCTATGCAAGATATACCATTGTCAGTTGAATTTGGACCTAATATTAAAAATGTATTTTTCTAATTTCTTACAGTTTAAACAGAACTAAGTGTATTTCTTCTAATATTAAGAATACGCTTGCAAAGATGATTTAAAGAAAGACCATTTTAGCTGTGTGGTTGTAACACACACAGTGTTTTACATAATATCTGCCTGCATTTATGGATTACAGTGACTATATAAACTGTTAAAAATAAATTTATTTTTGCTTCTTATCTTGATAATTTGCACTTCCATCACTGAGGTGACTGAATTATTTGTAATGCAAGGACTAATTCCAACTATATCTCTTAAAAACAGTTTCTAAGCAGCAGCACTGGAAGATTTCCAGAATGATAGCTTGTATTCATAACTTACTTCCTCCTTTTTAATAGAATTACTGAGCCATTTTGAAAATATTAGTGTTTCAGCTCCTGGAAGGAAATGTCTGACATGGGAAAAGATTACAAAATGATGGGTTTTTTTACTTAAAGATTTCACTTCAAAGCTTTGGGACCCACCATTAAATGTGAGCTTCAGAAGAGCTGGGCAAGCTGCTCACCATCACTCTGCACCCTAAAAATGTAATCTGCAAAGGAATTCAGCTGTTGTAGATAGAGCTAAACACAATTGTTGCAGTCAGGGCTCAGGTCTGGAAAAAAGCAGCCCAAATCATTTAGCTTTGAATTAATTCTAAATTACTATTCATTATCATAATCTTAAAAGGCAATGGGAGAGAATGAACATAGCCTCAAGTTATGGCTTTTGAAGATGCCCTCACAATGATTTCTGTGCCCTCATGCCACATCAGAACAGCCATTATCAGAAACCAGTAGGAAAAAATCCCAAGACTTTGTTTCTCCACATTAAAACACCCATCAGGATTTTTTTCTTCTGAAAAGGATGAAAAAAGGAGTTTTTCCCTTCACATTAGTCTGTGTAGGCACAGCAGAATCTCAGGGAAATGAGGAGGTACTGGTTATTACTGAAAGCAATAGCTCCTAATTTCTCAATGCTAATATCAATTAGTGATTTAAAATTACTTCTACTGACCCCAGTTATATGTTGTGATTTATGGAAATACCTAATTCATAAAACACAAGAAGTTTTTCAAAGTCAATATGGCATTTATGGCCAAATGTTTTAATCATAGCCTTACATGCCACACACAAGTCAGCTGTGCATCACTTGTTAGTGGCTTAGCAGAAATGCTGATGGGCTAACCAGTGTAGTCACCATGTGCTTGTTTATATTTCTTCCTCCTTCTCTCTCTAAGCCTCACTATAATGATTCATCTATCAGAGTAATTAAAACAAGGACTAAAACCTTATGAGGCAACATTATTGTGTAACACTTGTTACTTTGGGGATGAGGTCTACATTTAAATTCATTAAAATACAGTGGAGCTTTTGCAGCTGTTGAGCTCCTGGTTTTATGTGACATGTCCAGTAGTGGGGACAATCTGCCCTGGAGGGCTGCAGGATTGTACAGTCAGAGCAATGGCTTCAAAGCAGTACAAAGCAATCGACCTTCTAATGGTTTGATGTTTGGCTGAGCTTTATTCGGCACAATGCACACAGGAGAATGACAGGAGGGTAACATGGAGATGTCTAGGATGCCTGCCCTTAGCAGCTCAGCTTGGAGAGGGTTTTGCACAGATTTCAGTAATGCTTGTTCTGCTCCTGTCTGGCTCACCATGGTATCAATGACACTCGAAGGCTGTTTTATACCTGATCTCTCTCACAAGACATAAAAAATTTGGAAGTATCAAAATTGCCCATCAAAAATAATAGGAGCCAAACATTAACTTCTGTGCCAGTGCAGGTTTTGTCTGAGTCAGGAGATAAAGGCTGCTTTAAGCACAGGAGGTGATCATGATCAGGTAAAGAGCCCACGGGGACACGGTGCCCTATCTATTCCTGCTGCAAGGAAAGGGATTCTTTCAATGCAGCTCTTTGGGACTGAAGCCAGCTTAGCAGAGGGCAAAATGCTGAACCAACAATGCTCATACTTTGGTGAAATACCACAGCAGCAGCCAAATCTGAGAATGCACTTTTTTCCTCTTTGATCACAAACACAAACCAGCAGAAGAAATAGAAAGTTCTGACTCACTCTGCACATAGCAAACATTGGGGGAAAAAATTGCTGTATTTTAATAGATATTCCTAGGATGAAGGCTTAATATTTAGAATAAGAGAGAAAATCCCTGGCTTTGCCTTACTATTTATTTGCCTGTGAGGCATTTCATAATTTTATTTCTCCCTGCAGTGACTGCTCATTCTAAAATAAATGACTGAACAGTGCTTTACTGCTGACACAGATCACAGTTTGTTGCTAATGGAATGTTAACTGCTTTTTAAGTAACTCTGAATAAACCTAGTGATCCATAGAAGATTCATCTAAAAAGGAATCCAATTCATCTACCAGCTTTTCTGCTTCCACTGTCATGAAACATATTTTTCTACAGTTTACTTTACTGCAGATATTGTAATATTGGTAGTGTCAGATTTCCTGTAGTAGGGTATTTTACATTTTGAGACCACGGCTTGATGCCAGTGTGGTGAAGTCATGGCAGGAATCAATGCCAAGGTCACTGCACAGAAATGTGTCTAAAAATCCCTGCTTGGTGGCTAGGGAAATAAAGACGTGGGGCAAGGACAGTCTTTGACCTTTTATTTCCCTCATTATTCCATGATTAACTTCCTTTCTGCAAATTACCCAGCTCCTGGTAAAAAAAAAAAAATTAAATAAACCTGTCAGTGGAGAGCCTGGCAGCTCACTGCTCATCCCCCCATAGTAGTACACAGCAGATGCCAACAAACCAGTCTGGCACAAGTCTCAAGTGACAAAATAAAATCAGAGGTATCAAGAAAGGTATGGCAACAAAGTAAAATCCTTCCACTTATTAAATGGATGGTGTTGATGTTCATCAGATGAGATCCAATTTGCCAATCTGTATGAAAATCGAAGGCCCAGTTTTCCCATTCACTGTAACAGGTATCCAGGGTGCCTTTGCTGTAACCCATAGGCCTGATATTGTCAGTGTGCAGTGGGAAGGGTGGCTGTGTCCTGTCTCCACATCTCCTTCAGTCTTCAGTGTTTTCATTTATATAACACTCAAGTGCAAAATATACATTGCAAATAAATGAAACCTGCAACTGTTGTTCGAAAAAAAAAAAAAACAACAAAACAAAACCAACAAAAAACAGAACGAAAAACCGACCAACCAAGAAAAAAACCAACAAAAAAAGAAAAAAGACATAAACGATTTCCTCCACCCACAAGCTTCTCTAAAAGAAGCATCTCAGAAGACAGGTTTTAATTTTGAAGAAACTAGCCTATGAAAAGAAAGATTCTTGATGATCTATTAATAAACAGACTTCAGGGTGAGGTGTGAAACTTCCACATTCTTTGATGAGTATAGAGTGCATTTTTCTAATATTGTTTAGGTTTAAGTATCACAGAATCATAGAACAGTTTGGGTTGGACAGGACATTTAAGGATGATCTAGTCCAAACCCCCTTCGATGAACAGGGACATCCTCATCTAGATCAGTTTGCTCACAGCCCCATTTAACCTGACCTTGAATGTTTCCAGATACAGCCATCTGCCACCTCTCTGGACAGCCTGTTCTGTTGTTTCCCCACCCTCTTTGTAAAAGATTTCTTCCCTTTATCTGGTCTAAATCTCTTTTAGTTCAAAACCATTACCCTTTGTCCTATTGCAACAGACCCTATTAAAAAGTCTGTCCCCATCTTTCATGTAAGTGCCCTTTAAGGTACTGAAAGGCTTCAATAAGGTCTCCCTGGAGCCTTTTCCATGTGGAACAACCCCAGCTCCTCAGCCTTTCTGTACCTGGGAAATGTTTCATTCCTCTGATCATTTTTGTGGCCTTCTCCAGACTCACACCAGCAGGTCTGTGTCTCTCCTGAGAACTCCAGAGCTGGACAATTGACCAATTTCCCCATAAATATCATGACTGATACCTGGGGTACAGTGTTTGGTGTATTGGGAACTCCTGTCAATAATCTGAAACATTTTTGACTGTTTAATATCAATGGAGGGAGAAAAGCCCCAAACCACTATGTCAACAAATTGTACTGCCAGCACACTAACTCTATTTAGGAATAGCTCTCTGCAGTGTGTGGTATATTACAGAGTTCACAAATATACATATAAAGTAAGAATAAAATAGTGATTCTTTTTATTCCTTGAAATGTAAAATAAATGTATATTTGGGTAACGCTGCACTTGGAAAGTCAAGTTGAACATGCAGGCAGTCAGGTGTGTCCTTCTGAATTCAGAGCATACGTGTGAGTATTGGGTTAAATATGTGGTAAATACATGAACAGCACTGACTCAGCAGCCTTGCATTGCTCCTGGCATGAACTGTTGCATTCAAATGTAAGACTTTTGACTTTAAAATGCCTTTCTGAGCCATGCAGCCAAATGGCTAGTGTTAATTGGTACTTCCATTTATTGTCTTATTTCTGTCCTAATATTTGGTATTTTTAAAATAAGTAAATAAACAATAATAAAAGGAAAAAAAAAGGCAACACCAAATCAAAAAACAAGGCTACCCTGCCTAGGTCTGAGCCTTCTTGTGCTCAGCTACCAGTTATTCATTTTGAAGCAGCTCCTATTGAACATGGATCTAAATTACACAGAGGAGATAGTGTGAAGGGGAGATAGAGACAAGCAAGCTCACAGCTACAAAATTAAATCCTCATGGTAAAGAAATCTTATTTTATAGAAATATTTTCTAAGGAAATTTCCTTTCTGTTAGAGAACAGTATCTACACACAGTGGCTGTGACCCCTGCCATATGAGGAATTAATTGCTAGATGACATGTCACTGTACTAAACACAAATCAGCTGCAGAAACATTGGAACATTAAAAAAAATGTCATTAATTAGGGGTTCAATGTCTGTAAGAGTTGTTCAGTCATTTGCAGGTCACAGAAGTCAAAGTGCCTGAGTTCCATGGCAGGAGGGGGCTGGAGTTAGGACCCCCCATGTTCCTCCCTTGGACCATGGAGGACAAAAGGCTGCACTGGAGCTGCCTGGAGTTCCCCCCCCCCACTCTCGTGCTGTGAGGCTTCAGCTGCCAAGATCAGCTGCCGTGTTGAAGCCAGAGCTGAGCTGTTGTAAATAAGAGGGAACAGCTGGGGGATATTGCCACTGGGGGTCCCATGGCTTTAAATATAATCAGTTCATGGTCTGATATAATCCTTATCTTAACTTTCAGAGTAGGCTGCAAATTATCTCTGCACCTTTCCCCTGGTTTGCATTAAAAGGAATAAATTACAAAGAGGAAATTTGCATTTAGCTTACTTAGCTTGCTCATGATAGCTGATAGTGAATTGTGATGTTGCTCTTGGAAGATTTTACCTATCATCCAGTGCATTGAGAATGATGGTTGGGTGCAATTCCTATCACTTTTCAAAATGTAGAAGAAAATAAATTATTTGATTATTAACAGAGAGGGTAAGCAACCAAATCAGATAGGTAGATTATTAGTGTCTGAATTAGTGAATTAAAAGCAGCATGAAGAAGAAAAAACATGAATGTAAGGGCCTCACTAGAGTTATTTGGGGAGAGAAAGTTTGTAAGTGAGGAATAGTTCCACCTTTAAGAAAGTAGGACAAGTCAACTGGCACAGAAAGCTGACAAGGTTATGGGGGATTATTTAAACTGGAAACAGGAGGAAAAAATTCAGCAGGTGTTGAGGAAGACTTGAGCCAGTCACAGACATCTGCCAGGACTGTCAACCCTATGACAAGTGTCTCTGTCACAATGTAAGTATGAAAAATTATGGTAAAACTAGGGGAAGGAACAGTGCAGATCTCAGCAGTCCATCAAGGAAAATCAGCCAAAGAAATTGTCCAACAATATAAAGAAATAAATACCAAACAATTCAAATAGAATTGATAGAAAGAAACAAAATAAAATCCATATCACCGAGGAACAGTACCTTGAGAGAAGTGTTGTAATTCTGGCTGTAAAGTAGAGAAGACAGGATATTCCTTAACTGCAGTGCAATGCCATGGCAGTTCCATAAATATAGATTGAGAGAGTGTTTGGTGGGGAGGAGGCCAGTGAGGATGAGGGTACAAGAACCAATGGCTCCCAAGAGGGAAAGCACATTAACAGCGTGACACTACCAGCTGCTGGCTCAAAAGAAACCACACTGCCTTCACAATCTTGAAGAGATGCAATTAAAGGACAAATGCTCCCCTCCCCATTAAATCAAACACACCTGTATCTGATAAACTTCTCCCAATGTCTTTGATGGACCACAGTCAGAGTGTTAAGAAGAAATCAGTTCCCCAAAAAAATTCCACTGCATTTGGTTAATTTGCAATAAGTATACAACATAATTAAAGCCCATATCAGGATAAATTTAGCAATGCCGTATCTTGGCACACTGTATAACTACGAAAAGTAGTTCAAGACCAGTGAAAATGTACCATTTTTAATATGGTCTGAAGGTAACATTATAAAAAAACCAAAACTGGTGTTGGACTAATGAGCAGATAATGATCATCATTTACATATGTGAAAAAAGAGAAATCTCTCTGCAGTGTTCAGTAAAACCTGAAGAAGCCACAGAGCTTTCTCCCCAGAAAGCCACCACAGTACTGACACAAATACCTCCTTCCATCCCTCACTGTTCTCCTTTATAAATGACCCATGGATCTAAACATTAACATGTAAATACACCAACTCTGACATTGCTTTGCTTCTTCCCAAGGCAGAAACATCTCTTTGAGGAAGATGCACAGGGAAATTAGAAAGTTAACCAATAGTTTCCAGTCCCATCCAAATTCATGCATGTCCAGCCAGCAGTGATGGTGTGGGGGTGCTGAGGTCACACAGCCCCAGCTTTGGGCTGGAAGAGTACAAGGAGCTGCTGATGGAGGGCTCTGACTGGATGGTGAAGAGTTTGGCCTTCCCTGGGAAAAGCATTCGGGATTATAAATTTGGGAACCCAGTAGCAGTTGCAATCCAAAATGAAACTACTCCAAAACATCTGGCATTGATTATGTGGCTTCCAGTGAATTACTGTAGCAGCTAATTAATGTGCCTAGTGTAGATGATCATCAGCTGTGGGTGCCAGAGAGGTCAGCAGGCCTGGAGTCCTCTTGTAGTAGTTTCTGCTTGTGGGGGGTGTGCAGATCACAGGAATGGTTTGATGAGTGATTCACTTTTCAGTGTCACATAAGAAAAAATAACACCATATCCTCATACAATTTAATTATAAAATAAATTGTCCTGAATAGCAGGTAGAAAACCACTGACACTAAGAGTAGAGAAACCCCCTTTGCAAGTGCTTAAATTTATTCTCACCAACAAGTGCTTAATATTTGGACTGGTATCTCCGAAGATTGCAACATTTACTAACATATTTCTTCTCATTAGAAGATCAAACAATGCCAAAGAAGCATTTCAACTTTGGCAAAGTGATAATTACATTTTGCTTGTTGGTGAAACACCTTTGGTGACAGACTATTTATTATGTTTTAAGAGTGGGCCTGAGCTACATCTGATTTTCGCTGCTGGGAAAAGCACTGGGTCACATGTAGGGCCATGCTGATCAGCTCTTCTGGCAAACTAGATATGTTTCCAAGCATCTAAAATACAATTGTTCAGCTAGCAAACTAACCAGCAACATAGAAAAAAGACAGGTCTGAGTAGGGAGACGTACCAGGTCTCTGCCCACTTTCCCCCTCACAATCCCTGAATCGTTTCCATTTTGAAAGGACTGAAATTTTAAATTAAGAAAGCAAAACCAAAACCAAACTAGGCTTCTGAAGAGGTTGAGGAAAAAAGTGGAAGAGTTCTGAGAACAGGGAGGCAGAAAAGGGTTGTGCATATGTGGTTCCCTGCTACATAACCCCAGTGAGGCAATACAGGCTGCTGTGGAGTAATTTGCCACGTGTACAAGCTGGGCTGCAACAGCTGAGCTCAGATGACTGACCAACACCTGACTGCAAATGGGAAACCTGTAAAAACTGGAGTTCAGAGGACAGGGAGAACCATTATCCTTCATTTATGAAGTAACTGTAACAAAACTTTATTTTATGCAGTGTAACCATTACTCCGTGTAAAGGGTTTTTACACTAAAGGCACACCTGGCTCAGCAGAGCCCATATAAACCATGGAGAATCACAGAATCATTTAGGTTGGAATCATTAACCCAACACTGCCAAGTCCATGACCCTCTGCCACATCCACACATCTTTGAAATACCTCTAGGGATGGTAAATCAAGTGCCCAGCTGCAGCCTGTTGGAATACTTGACTACCCTTTTGGTGAAGAAATTTTCCCAAATGTCTAATCTAAGCCTTCCTTGGTACAACTCAAGAAGTGAAAAGCATGACATGGAAAATGCTGATATGAGAGTTTGGTTGGCTGGGAAATGTGGAGTGAGTCCTTGGGGATGGGAGTTCTGGCTGAAACAGGGGGTGAGTGCCTGATATCCTCTCTCTTGTCTTCAGGAAAATTGGGTTTCATGTCACAGGTGCCCTTTTCATCATCAATTTCTCCTTATCAGAAAAAGCCTGCAAGTCCCTGTGTTTCAGTTAATTGTCTGATTGTGAAGGAGATAAATGGGGTAGAGCTGGAAGCTCTTCCTCCTCAGTCCCTGTTAAATGACAGCTACAAGTGAAGCAGAGGAGGAATTGCTGTGAGGATCCCTTTGGGTGGCAAGGCAGACATGTGGGAAGCTGGTAAAGATGACACAGTTCCTATGACTTGAAAACATGTCTGACTTATGGCCTCACACTTGTTTATTTGCCTACAGACTGAGTCCTTGGGAGTGCAGGATCAGCCTTGTTTTTTCTCCAAGCAGTGGCTTGACATCTACAGGCTGAGATTAGGCTCTGGAGGAATCAACATGTAAACACTGGGAGATTAATGGCCAATGAATTATAGCCATATGGACAGGACACATTTCTTTTTTGTGATTGAGATCCTGTGGACATTTGTGAGAGGAAGCAGCCACCAAATGCTTGTCACTTTGCACCATGCAGCTGTATTTCAGTGGCAGATGGGGCACTCTGCACTGGTAATTTAACACCAGCTGAGGCCCTCATCTTTTTGGCACATCTTTGCATGAGTCTTTATTCAGGGTTGAACAAGGATCATGGACACTGTGGCTTTCAAAGTTCAAGACAAAGATGTGCTCTGAAGTACACTCAAAACTCCTAGATTTTAAGCCATGGTGGCCACACTGATTTTAATAGCAGAGCAGCCACTCCATATGTACCCTTGATGTACATGATGGTAGTGATATAGTTAAGTGTTCAGGAGGGCAGCTGATCCTAATACATTGGTGATGAGAGGTTTCTAGCAGGGTATGTGTGTCATCGAGATAATTGGGTGTCTGGGACCATTCCCTTCCCAGGGAAGCCACAGGGAGTCATCTCTAAGCTCTGAGCAAGGCATCCTTTCTCTGCATTTGGTACTTCTCCTAATTAATAAGAAATAAAAATAGCTCCAGTTTCACCTTATATGTCTTCCATAAGGATGAGTAAGAGACAGGAAGAACTCTTTTTTGAGATTATTGCAACAAGCCAGTGAATAAAACTGTGATTTATGCTTAATTACTGAAATGCTTAACACTTAAATCTCTCTAGTTATTGTACACAGTCCATGAGACAGCCAGAATACCCAAATGTAGTGAGCAATCCCTGCAGTGCTGCAAGGATTTCGGGTATCAGAGCTCAGTGTTTTAGGATAATTTGGCCACTGACTGCTGTCTGCTGCAGGCTTTTTTTTTCAGGAATAGCCTGCCCGGGGAGGTGGTGGAGTCACCATCCCTGGATGTGTTTAAAAAAAGACTGGATGTGGCACTCAGTGCCATGGTTTAGTTGAAGTGTTAGGGCTGGGTTGGACTCGATGATCTTATAGGTGTCTTCCAACCTTGAGATTCTGTGATTCTGTGATTCTCTACCAAGTCCAGGAGACACCCCATCAGTAGATCAGGTCTCCTGTGAAAGCAGCTGGGCACAGGACAGGAAGGGAGAGATTTTGGTACTTCACTCTGACAGCCAACCTAAGGCAAGCTCTCCACACCTCTGAGCTGGATCCCTAAACAGCTTTGGGGATGTTGCTCTTGGAAGATTTTACCAATCTTCTGCACATAGCAAACATTGGGGAAAAATGTTTGCTATGTGCAGAAGATTGGTAAATGCAAATGATGGCCACTTGGGCCAGCTCTTAAATAGCCATGGAATAAAATCTCATGGAGAAGTGAAAACTGCTGTGATCTCTGGACTAGAGAAATGTGCTCCCCTGCTCTGTGCTGCAAGGCTCCTGAGTGGGGGAATCCACGCTGCCTTGCTGGCCTCTTGCTTGGCCTCAGCTGTTTAGGGTGAGATGGATTTTGTTACTACAGGTATCTCTAAAAATCTGTCCATCTTCACAGCCCAGCAGGGCCTGCTTTTGCTTCTGCCTTTTAAACAGCAGAAATTAATCCATCTCCCAAAGGAGTAGGATAGGTGGGTTTGCATGGAAGGAGGAGACCCCTGCTAAGCCAGTCCCCACCTTCTGGCTGACAGGAGTCATGGGCAGAGCAGAGCTGCTGCCAGAGCTGGTGGTACCAGGAGAGCTGTCCCAAGCCAGGAGCAGAGTTGTGTCCATGGGGTTGTGTTATGTTATGTTATGTGTAGAAACATGCCCTGCCTGCAGGCTGAGGTGTGATACTGGGGGATGCTGCTGCTTTCCTCCTGAGCTTCTGAGCCCAGTCCTCAGCACTGGTGCAGGATGTCTGGCAGCACTGGGATGGTTGCTTTCTTGGGGTGTGCCCAAATACAGGTTCTCAGACCCGCCCTGCCTGGGGGTCAGGGGCTCTTTTCTGAGAGCCATTTCTGCCTGCTGCAGAACAGGGGGTTGCAATGCCCAGCTCCCATTTGTGGATGTGGTGCTGGGGGCAGGTACCCAATTCCCTACAAACCCAGAAGCCAGTGTTGGTGCCAGGCTGGCTCTGCTCCAGTGGGGATGGGGTGGGCTGGGGGTTTAGAGAGGCTGGTGCAGAGCCAGTGTGAGCCAAACTGCTGCAGCGAATTAGTGAGCACTGAGCCACAAAGGCAGTGCATGTGCAGAGCTGCAGGCTTAGGAAGTGACCTGCCCACTCCATCCCTGCATCCTGCTCTTAAATTACAAACTTGAGCTCAACAACAACCACAGCTGTGCCTTTTTCTCTGAATAGGCACAGGCTGACTTTTTCACCTCAGGCTGTTCAGAAACAGTGAAAGTGAAAAGATATAGATAAAATACTATTAAAAATACAGAATAGCTACCCTTGGCATTTTTATAGCACTTTTTATCCAAGAATGTGTGTGGCACAATTAAGGTCACGGGTTCAAACACCCCAGTTCACAGCAGCTGCAATTGGAGTCAATCACAGATGACACCCTAGTTGCTCATACCAAGCTTTTTCTGCTGAGCCTATCTACTGTCTCTGCTGAAAGCTGGTTTGAGCCACACTTCAAAATATTTATGTTATTCTTACTGCGTAAATAAACAGCTTGAGACTCTCGCTGCAAAACCCTTCACTAGCATTGGCATTCATGAAAGAACAAACAAAACACAGACAGAGCTCCGTCCTTGGCCCATCAGCATGCTGAGCAGGCCATCCATCAGATATGCCTGTGCACTGCAGTCATTACTCAATGAGCAAAAGCATTTACAGAAAAATCCATGACACCCAGCCCTATGGCACTGACAGTACTCCAGGGGTTTAGCACCTCCTGTGTTGCACATCTCATTTAGAAGTGAGGTGTTTCAGTGGCTGTGGTGGGGCAGTGGCAGGTGACATCCCTGTTCCTTGGGGTAGACAGACTGTGCTCGTGAGGGCACTTCAGAAATCTGTAAGTGTGCCTTCTGAGGAAGTGCATAAAATAACTGTGGATATCTCAGTGATAAAAGGGTCCCATTCACACAAATATTCAGTTTGAAGTTGTGATAAAGTGAGACTTGGGTTGTTTGTCCAGAATTGTATCTGAGTGTAGAAATCCAGCCCCCAGCCTGCTCCTGCTCTGCGAGCTCCTGCTCATGGCTCACAGCAGAACAGCTCCAGCAGCTGCCTCCCCTTCCCCACACAGCATTCCTGACTCGGCTTCTCCCAAAGCCTCCTGCTGTTTTCTCACTCCTGCCCAACACTGGCAGATTAATTGACAGCCTGCTGCTATTTTTACCTTATAGCTTCTTTACTCAGCTGTCTCAATCAGCTGCTGCTTAGATTTTCCTCTCTCTGCCTGCAGAACAGCAGGCTGGAGGCTTTCAACTTTTGCTCCTGTTCCCTCTCTTCTTCAAGACTAAGATTCACATTAAATTCAGCCTCTTCTTTCTCTATCGCAAACTTTCAACAACCAAGGCTTGACACATTTGTCTTCTTGTATCTCTCTTCCAGTCTGACTGTGACAGAAAATGCCAGTCTGTAATCCTCACTCACGCCCCGAGCCAAGACAGAGAGACGAGCAAGCCCTCCTTTCTGAAGATGCCAGCTAAGAACCTGAAATGAGCCGAGGGAAGAGAATGATGCAGCAGTCACAGGAGGTCTCAGTAACAGATGGCAGAGTAGACAAGCTCGCTCATGTTTGCTTGCCTTTTGTGACAGTCTTCTGGAGGGGCTGCTTCCCGTGAACAGGGATTTTACTGGCTGGCAGGACAACGCTGCAACGAGAGCAGGTCCTTTGTGCGTAGATCTTTACAACACCCACAGCTGCCTGCAAGTGGTTTTCACACTTCTAGCTTATATTTTGAGTGGGTGAACATGCTTTTGATGAAAATTTTTCCTGTCAAGAAAATGTAATTTAGTTGTTCCCACCATTGTGCTGCATGATATATAATTGCTAAGGCTCTTTTCTCAAGCCACACTTAAAATCAAGCTGTTTCAAAACAAAATGTTCCTATGCAGATACATATTTTAAACAATGGTTTCATATCCTTCATCAGACAAGCCATTAATAAGACTAAGCAGTCAGTGGTCTCTACCTTTCCTTCTGTAAAGAAACAAAAGAAAACAGAACATGATTTTGCATAGGCTCTAGGCAACAATAAAAATAGCTTTTGGACATTGAACAATGACACACAAGCTCTGTGACTAGGAGTAAGGTGTAGGATTAGTGATTTTCTTGTAAGGCTGTGACTGCTAGATCACCATAGATCCCCCATATCACCTAGACTAGTAAGCAAGAATAAAATACTTCAGTAGCTCTTAAAATATTGGTTTCTTTCAGCTGGTGCTAACTCTGACCTTTGTCCTGCCCAAAGATCTCTGCTACAATTTCACTGTCTTTCCCCCCTGTGCAAACACCACTGCCCTTATTTCTCCAGCACTGCACAGCACACAAGGTGACCTTGTGTATGTAAAACTCATTACAGACTCTCATTGGCAATCTCATCCTCCACCAGTGTCTAAAAATGAAAGTTCCTTTAATAAATGATATGTCAGCCCAGGATAATATTCCAAACTTTCCCTTCCACGTGCCATTGCAGTGATACTGCAGGCAAACCCATAGGTTAAACACTTCCAACCTAAAACCAGGCAGGTCATTTTCTTCTAATCTGGGATGCTAAAGGTTGTTTCTGTCTCATTGTGGTTATACACCTGCTGTTACAATCCTGTGAAATATTTGATAAACGCCAAACTGCTCTGTAAAGTGGAATTCCTCTTGGGCCATGCTACAGAAAGGGAGGTTTGAGTCTCTCTAGCTCCATGTTGCAGAGCTCTAATCTTCCTGACTTGTTCTAATGATGTTTTTTTGCCCATATTGATCTATGTTAGCAGAAATTTTAACAACAAATATCAGCAGGTAAATTTGTATTTATGGTTCCTATTTAAAATCATACATGGCTTTCTTCTATACATATATGCAATGCATGTTTTCTAAGTGACAAAACTTTTCTGCTTTACTCACAAGCATTTTTAGGATTGTCTGAAGGGCTTACTGTTCAATGACCCGTGAATGCAAAGAAAAGGTCAATTTGAAAGGTTTGTCCACTTTTAAAAATACCCTATCTTTGGAGACAAAGGAAAAAAAAACAGATCAGAAGATGATATTAGGAAGTCCCAAAAGCCTTCTTTATTAATCATCTGATGTACAGTTTTAGGGAGAAGTATTCTTTGAAATGCATTGATTATAAATATCTAACTTTGAGGTCAGGTTGACTTAGTCACATAAGCCACTCTTTATATTTGGGTAGAAAACAGGAGCAGAACAAATTCAGTTTGTATGGAGGAGTGACAGATGCCTCTTTTAGGGGACAGAGAAGGAATTACATCACGTGTTAGGGTTAGGTTTTAGGGCTAAGATGAAAAGGACATGACCCTTGCCCCATTGCCTTGACCCAGCCTCGCGTGCATCCCACTCAAGGCAGGATTTTGATGGCATTTCAAGACATGGAAAGGCACGATTTTAGTGGTGAACAGACTTTCACCTTTCTAATTTCCCTTGAAATGAGCAGTGCACCAGTGTGAATGTCTTGGGGCAGTACACAGGAGTCACAGGCAGAGTTTTGTGCAAGCACTTATGTGTCTAAACACTTGGATCAGTTTACATGCACAAAAGAGTGTTGTAACCTTCTCTAGGGTCTTTTCCTTGGAAAAAATATCTTAATGGGGTGTTGTTCTGTTCCAGACACTCACTCCTGTGTGCACAGACCAAACATGGAAAATTTGACTACTAAAACGAGACTGTGCTAGAAAATTAGGAGTCTGTGAAAACAGGGAGCTGCAATTCTTAGTAGTTTGCAGTCTTTACTACAGCAGTTGCAGTGGATGACAGCTGCAATGTTTAAGAAATACAGCCTAACAAAAATTACTGCATTTTCCGGGGGTGACATGAGACATAAAGCTGATAAATAATCCTGTAGGAATCTACTGCCTGTAGTGTTTTACTGCTACTATGAAACAATATTATTCAATAAAATTAGAAGGCAGGGTTATTAATTTAGAAGGTATTGTGTTGATATAGCTTACATTGATAATAGTTAACCCAAAAATCTGTGTTCAAAACTACTGGAATTAATCTTTATAATTAGTCATGTACCATGACTACCTCTCACCTAGATGCTGCTAGCTTAACCAATGTATTTAGGTGACCTCTTCTATTAAAAAGCTTCCAAAAAAACAATAGACTTTCAGAGATAACCAGAGTTTGCAGGGAAAGACACCTTTTTCACAACACAAGCTATTCATATTACTGCATGAAATCAAAATTGGAAAAAAAATCAAATTAAAAAGTTTGCATAACCATGAACTTAAAAAAAAATAATAAATCTCTATTTGAACAGCCACCAGAGGCTGCTAGAGACCTAACCTTTCACCCATTGCCCTCCCCTTTATTACTTTTGTTGGTCTCCCTTGCAGTGTTACTTGTCTTCATCAGCCAGAAGGTCTGTAGTGTCCCTTTTTCCAATGTGACAACTAGATTCATAATTAACTAACCATACTTTTCTGCAATAGCTCTTAAACTTTCCCAGAATAGGAATGTGAAATGTGGATTAAAATTGGCTTTGAACAATGCCAGTTAAAATTTAGCTGTTCTAAATATGTGCAGCTGAGAAGACAAAGTCCTTTGGCCATATCATTACTTTTAAATCATATGTTAAAGTGTGCAAGGTATTTTACCAAGGAGATAAAATTTCTACCCCAAAGACCTTGCAGTCTCATAAGATCTAAAAAGACAGAGGTACATTGGCTACAGGCTAGAGGACTTATTTGTTGAAGGTGGATGATAATGCTAGAAAATTTAACATATTATTAAATGTTCTCCAGTCCTCTGCTGTGACTCTGAAACCCTCTGGCATTTGAGGAGCATTAGTAGTGGAGCTACTAATGCTTTTCTCACTGGGAAGGGTATTGAGGATTAAGGCTATAGCAGGGTAGACTTTTTCCCTCTTTCCCTCTATCCTTGCTCACATTCCCTGAATCCCATATTCAAATGGATGAAGCATCCTCTCAGGTTGATGTGAAACCACTCACATTTCAGATAAGAAGGTCTAAGGCCTGTCATGGCAGCAGGCAGACAAGGCTGTCCCAGCCCCACTAAACTCTTCTTGGTTTGGGCAAAGTTTTGGTGTAACTTTAGGGCTTCCAAGAAAATTAATTTGGGGAATGCAAGCAAAGGGTGGATGGCCTCTATGTTTTTGCCATGATGTAGAAAGAGCAATAAAGAGTAGGCTGAATGGGGGATTCTCATACCAGAAATGCTACTTTTGAGCTTTGGTGTTAGTGATGCAGGGAGGTGCTAGTTTCTGAGAATTATCACTCTGAGCCATATGCTGCTGACTTTTGTTTATGTAAGAAGTTATATAGCTGCTAGATTTGAAGATTCTGGTAACCATTTACATTTTTTGTTCCTTTGGATATGAGTAGATATATGCAATGATACCTCAGAGAGGTATTTTTAATGATACTTTAGAGCTTTCTTCTAAGCTTCAGAATAGTTTCTGCATGTGTGTTACAATAAAATAATGTAACTAAATAACAGCATTGAAAGTGGCATAGTCTGGGCAAGGTTGTTAGCGTAGCTTTTAAGTTCTTTACTGTTGCTGTAAATGCCATGTTTTCCTTCTAAACAGTTTTCTTCCAGATCAATGCAGAATTACTAAATTTGATTTTAAACAAACAGTGGCAGCACTTCCTGTTAGTCTAAACAATAAATGACAATAACAACAATAAAGCATCATCTGGCAGGATGTGGTACAGGTTATGTTCATATACCACCAATGACTGTGCATCAGCATAAAACTGTCTGCTCTCCTGTCTCAGTTCATAAAAGCTTAAAAAGAATTAAGTCTACCAACTGGATTTTTATTGGCTTGGCTATTGAAGTCAGAAAGCAATAAGTGTTATTTATCTTAGAAATGGAAGAACCTGAAGAACTTGATTTAAGCGGTTGAATAAATATGAGTCAGGAAAAGGAGAGACACACAAAGAGCTAACGCAAAGTTTTAACAAGTAAAATCCTGTTTGGAGACACTCATCCTGAATAAAAGCAATGGCAAGTTGCAATGTTGGCATCTCCTGCTCTGTTGGCCTTCTGAGACCCACCACCAGAGATTTGCCTGTCCCTGCACAGAGCAGGGACTCCAGGCAGGGAGCACAGAGCAATTATATCCCCCAGGAAGGGCCAGGTGGGATCAGGGGTCGTTAACAGTCCCACTGGCATGCCTAAAGTCATAGACCCTCCTGCTGCCCAAGGAAAATCAGCAATGCCTCTGTTACTCCTGGCAGGGTGTTGTCCCACCAATTCTTTTAAAGGAGTTTCCACAACTTTCTCAAGCAACTGGTTCTAACTTTCACCCTTAGAAACCTTCCTTAGTGTTGCTTGGGAACATATTCTCTTTCACTTGGGAACACATCCTCTTTCACTTGGGAACACATCCTCTTTCACTTGGGAGCACATCCTCTTGCCATTTAAGCTCATTGCTTTACCTTCTCTGTCTGAATGTGGAGGTGATTCCCCACTCCTCTGAAGCTGCCTTTTACACCTATAGGGACTTTTGTCCTTTATGTGATTTTTATTCTTTTCTCAAAGCAAACCTTCTTCAATTCTCTGGTTAATCTTTCCTCTAATCTTTGGACAGCTGCTCAGAAATGTGAAGCTGAAAACGGGAAATACTTGAGCTGTGGCTGTCTCAGTACCAGGAGACTCATTTCACCTGACCTGCCAGTTTGACATCTTTCTCTGCACCCCAGTCAGCTATTGCAGCAACCTGAGGTTGCATATCAGACAGAATTTGAGTGAAAAACACCAAATCCTACCATTTTGCGATTCACTTATGTGTATTTATGTATCTATTTTCTCAAAATGTAAGACCCTGAATGATACTTTTTCATCTAAAAGTCTCAAGAACATTTTGATCTCTCAATCTTGCATTCAGGAGTGTGGCTGGCCCCATTTAGTCCCATTAATCCTTTTTTTTTATATTGTCTGCAAATTTAATTTGAATACCCTGTCGAGACATCTAGAACAGTAAAGAAAATATTAAGTATTTCCAGACTCCAGAGAGTCTGCTCAAGAGTCTTTCCTTTTGGCAATGGCTCGTGAATAACTGTGGTTTGATTACACTCTTCCAGCTATCTTTGCTCTCAGACTCTTGTGGTTCCCAGCTGGATGATGAACATGTCATTCAAAACACTGCTAGAAGCCAAGACATGACATCTTCTGCTTCTCTTCTACCAAAGTGTTTCCATGTTACATGAGGCAATTAGGATTGGCAAAAGAAAGACTTCTCAGACTAATCCATGTTTTCTTTTGCTTTTAGTTTTTTTTTTTTTTCCTTCTAATTCTGGGTGCCTAAAAATAGTTGGCTTGATGATTTGTTAACCTATGATTTTTCTGAAATTGAAACTAAGCTGACACCTTTGCAACTCTCTGTCTCTTTTCTCCTCCTTTCAGAAGTATGGGCACTGCATTTTCCTTCTTTAAGGGTCTGGCATTCACCCATCTTTTGCAAATTCAACATGCTAACTACTAATGGCTTGTGAGGTTCCCACCAGCCAGCTTTGGAAGCAAACCAAGGGTGAAATTCATCATACTAAGCAGGTATTAAATATATCTAGCAATTTCACCTGGGGGTTGAAATCCTGACCTTTTGTCCAGCCATATCCAATACTCATACTAGAGTCAGTTTGGGAATCAAAGATTTTTTTCCCCCAATCCACCAAAATAATTTAATATGTATTTACAAAAGAAAGAATGAGGAGAAAAAATCACTTCTCGTGTTTTATAATGATTAGAGTGAACAAAATGAGATGGCTGCTGCACTGTCACCTCAAAACAGAGGAGAAATTGTCATGACAGACACTCTTTTGTCTTTCATTGTGCATCCTGTTCAATGCACAGGGGTCAGACTCACTCCATTAGAAGAGAAGGAGGCACTACTGAATGAGCCACGTCTCTGTTCTCACAGTGAGATGCTCACACTCTTACTGTGCAGTGAAGCAGTTTTGTTGTCAGCCTCAGTAAAACTGCCTTTTTTAATTAATACTGTTAAATTTTCATCCATCTCTTCTTATTGTTAATCATTCAAAACCTGATTTTAAGCCTTCTCCCTGTTTCATCTGTGACAATTTCTCACTGGAAAGCTCAAGTATCTTTCTGCATTGGGTTTATCTCCATGAAAATTTTCTATTGGTAAATATAGTTATTGGAGAATTTTTCAGAAAAAAATGGTTTTGAAGAAAGAATGTATTAAAAAAATATGTTACCCATGCACAAACTCCATATATATATATATACACACACACCACACACACACACACACACACACACACATACATATATATTTAAACAAAAAGCTCTATATGAAAGAGTTTCATCCTAAAAGGATGCTGCAAAGAATACAACACAGGCTGTTAAATGAGCAACTTCAGCTCTTGCAACAACATTTATTTAAATACGTCATAACACTTCAAATTCCCTTTCAGCACTATGGACCCAAAGACCTAAACAAATGCTCATTTTAACAGTGTCCTTGCTCCAAGGAGATTTCCTTTAATTGTTGTTTAAAAACTGCAGAGAAGAATGCTAGAGGAATGCAGACACATAGGAGAAGCTGCCCTGAACTTGCTGGCTGTTCCAAGTGCTTCACTTTATTGTTTATTCCTCTTTCAACACACACTTTGGGAAAGTGTGGGTCTAGATACAGCCGAATTTTAAAAACTATCTGAAAACACTTTAAGAATATTATTTTTCTCCCGCACTGAGCATGGGTGGTGCCTGGGTTCACATTGTGCTTGATGTGAACACAGACCCAGAAACGTGGGTGTAGCATGCAGTGTCCATGCAATAACCCTCGCTGTGTCTGAGATGGGTTCCCACCAGGTAAAAAAAGTGTTAGAAACACCCCTACAGCCATAGGCTATCCTGAAAAGCTAACACTGCTTTTTAAAAAAACAACATTGAAAAATTTAAAAACCAAAACGCCCTTCCCCTCTCCAAATCATGAGATTTTGCACTGAAATGCTAGCCAGCAGTCTCAGCAGGGGTTGGTGCCCATTGTGTGAAGTTCTGAATGTGTGTCTGTACATTTGAACACATACTTGCATACACACACACACATAAATATATATATGTGTATATCTATATGCACAGTTGTCTCAGTGAATGGCACAGAAAGGCAAACTTCAGAAGGGGGCACACAGAGGTGAGCTCATCTGCCTGTGAGAGCTGAGCAGGTGGGTACCAGAAATAGAAATACAACTGCATTTGCACATTACAGTTGGATGCTCCAGGTTTTACTGCCTCTCTTCTCCTCTGCCTGCAGGACGTGGCTGAAGTTTGCCACATCGCTCCATAATGTCATTTGATAGAAAGTAAAGTGTTAGGTAGGAAAAGATGGAAGGTAAGGAGGCCAGGTGAAGACCTTTCCCTACACCTTGGACTGACTAGAGATACACAAAAACCAGTAAGACAGTAAGCCCTCCCAAGTCCACCAATTTTCTTTCCAAATTTTCCTTTCCCGGAGTTTTCCTCATCTTTACAGAGTCCATTCCACTTGGTGCTGGAAGATTTCCCAGTGCCATTGTGGCTGTCCAGGTTAATGCTCCAGGTTATATCAGACAGAGAAAGGCAGGAAATTTCTCAAATCTGATTGTGCTCTAAATGCAGCACTACTGAGACATTGCTGGGACCTAGCCACTGCCAACTCTACCATTCCCAGAAACACAAGCAGTATTCAGGGATGAATGTGTGAGCTATGTGTGCTCAAAATCTTAGCAATTACAAAAGTTGGTTAAAGCTGGATTTGGTTAATTGTGTATCCTTATCCCTCCTGCCACTGTAAATCATTTTTGTAGGAGAAAATGAAGTATTTGCAGTAATTACTGAGAGAGAACATGGTCCAGAACTTCATCAGCTGTGAAAGTAACAATCCCATTTTCTATGAAAGCAATCTTGATGCTGTCTGTGAGGTACAAGAATAGTGTGTGTGTTTCAGGGATAACAAAAGAGGAGCCAAGAAAGGCTACAGGCCCAGCACTAAGGGAAAGCACATTTGCACATAATATGCTGGAGACATTCAGGAGCAGTTCAGGATGATATAGTAGCAGGTCCTGTCATGTTGCCAAGGACAGACTAAGTTGTTGGTCTCTTAGGCTGGGGCTGACATAGACCAGTATTTCTCACAAGTAAATAACTTTATTGTGTAGCACAGAACCGCCCCCCCCCCGCCCAACAACAGCATAAAGCCACCAGTAGATGTGGGCTAGACATTGCCATATCGTAAATCTTCTAGACAAGGTGGGGGGCTTAAAAATAGGCCTTTATTTACTTCTGTTACATGCATTTTTCTCTGCTCATCATGAGGTTGTTTCAGTCTTCTGGAAGCAGCCTTCAGAAAGTTGCCTCTTCTTGCCTCCACAGAGTGCTAATTGGCAATGTTATAAAAACAGAAATAAGAACTCTCTACTACTTTTAGTTCAAAAACTGTAGTAAAATATGTAGCTGCACAAGAGTGGGGGAAATAGCTCAAAATAAAGTATATTCAAAGTTCTCCAACACTTTCTGTGCAGAGCTTTATGTTATATTGAAACCTACATCTGCTGCTATATTTTGAAGTTACTTAAGCTATTTCAGAACCACTAGATTGATGTGTCAGTTATATATAACAGCTTGGGTGAATGGAATACTCATTTTTAAAAGCTGTTCAAAATTTAGTAAAAATTTTCATTCAAACCTTATTTATTAACAAATATACCTCTATATTCATCTCTGTTGTCTGGTTCACATAGTCAGAGAAATTAAAATATTTGTCCTAATTAAATATCTACAACCTGCAATCATTGTATGAGTAATACAATGAGCACCATAAAAAAACCAACAAGACTGAGAAATGAACCTTTTCTATACAGATGCAAATTTGGGGCAATAACTTTGGAATCAGTAATGTTACTTGTGAGTATCACCCTTTTTTATTTGCTATTTTTTGATGGTATTAGGATGAATGTTTTAGCTTTCCACTGAGTTTCATTACTGAACAATCCTGCCTTATATTGCTTCCCTAAATCATGGGAGAAAGAAGCACCACAGCACTTTTCTCCAGAACAGAGATGATGTGGCTATAGACCTCCAGATTTTAAGGCAGGAGTGAAACTCTAACCTGAGCCTGTGTGATCGGTCTCTGTAGGACACTTTCAGAATAAGCAGAGTTATTTATGGCTTGCTAAAGAAACAAGGGAATAGTAGAAGATACAGTAAAATTGCTGTGAAGCAATTTATTGACTCCTGAGAAAATAACAGGAGGTAAGAAAGGTGAGAAGATATGAGATAATGGAGGAAGGGAATAGGAGGTGGAAATAATTTTAAGTTATGTACGCAATAGTTTCCTGGACTGTGTAATTGTCTGGAGGGAGAGAGGATTGTGCTGGATCTGAGTCATACCTAGTAGCCTTTTTTGTGCTTTGGACTTGGCCTAAGCAGTGATTTGAACACAAAAATATTAAGCTAGCATCTGTCTCTTGAGCATTTACAGGTAGTATGGCTTTGGCAAAAGATAGGAGCTCCCTTCAGTCCAGCAGATCTAGGGATGTGTGTTGCATTTATGGTTTAAAGCTCTGGTGTGGGGATTTTTTACATTGTGGCACCATCAGTTTCCTTTGTAAGCTCATTTGACTTAAACATACAGAGGCAGAATCCAGCTGTTTGACTTTGTGGTAAATATAGAATTATCTTTCTGAAAAATTGCTGGTGGATGGATTGATTTTCTTGGAAGTTAAATAAAGTATTCATCTTTTTAAGTAATTCAGCACCTACTGTCAGTCGACTTGTTCACTTGAACTATGTTGACAATTAAAAGGAGATATGGATCATTCCAAATTCCTTGGAGATCAGCCCCATGCATTTCTGTGGCTGCTACTACACCTGAGAGCACTTTTTTCCTTATTCTGTAAGCTTGAGAGGTTCTCTTGACTTAAAGAGGTAGATGGCGTTTTGCTGTGTGGATTTGCACTTGCAGTCAGAACGGCTGCTGTAGGTTACGGCTCTGAGTAAATGATGGGGATTTTGGTGTTTGCTTTTTTTGAGCCAGTAGGATCCTTGATAAGAGTGCCAAAGAGGAAAAGTAGCCTTAAGAATGGGTGGTTTTACCCAAAAACAGGGAATGCAAAACCATTTGGAGGAAGTAGGATGGGAGCCTGCAGCTGGAAAACATGAAGGAAGGCATTGAGAAGGCTGTCCAGATCCTGCACCCACAGTGGGTGGCCAAGATTCTGCCAAAACCAGCTTTGCCACCACCTGGATGATTTTAAACACATGAGAAGCAAAGGCCACACAGAAATTGAAAGCTTTGGCAGCAGGTTGTGGAGATGGAGTGAATTTGGCCAGCAAGAGTCAGTTTTGGGTTCTCTGGCTTTGCTTGAGAGAATATCAGTCCCTTATCTTTTGTCCATTCTGTTCCCTCATTCCTTGGTTCTGTGGCTTTGCTTGAGGGAATCAGTTCCTCAGGAGTTTACAACAAAAATCAGCAATTTTGCTTGTGTATTTAAGGGGGCTTTTCAAGTTTTCTTTATATGCCACCTCTTTTTGATAAGTAAAATTGTTTGGTATTTGGGGAGCAGAAATATTATGACAAATTTGTATGGGGAACTGCTTTCATCACCACCCTAGGAAATGGTTTGGTTAATGGAGAGAAGAATGAGATTTTTTTGAGTTCTGTAATGAGACAATGCTCTGTTTTTTGCAGCAGATTGGTAGAATATATTTATTTTTTTATTGGAATGGGTTGGAATTGTGATTGCAAAGAATTCATTATGCTGAAATGGGCAAAATTAATGAAAGGCTCTCATGTAAAGAATGGAGAAATGAAATACTGTGTTTTGCTGCTAGTCTTTGCCTTGTCTCTGTGCAATCTAGTTATTCACATCTCTGCTATTCTGTAGTCCAGCCTACTTGTTTGTCAGAAGTCAACAAGCTATTCATCACCATTTATTTTGGTGAAATTTTAGCTAGAAATCTGATATTTTATGCATAGGCAAAATTTCCTTAACAGTTCCATTTTCCTACCCCCTAAGATAACTTGGGCAGCAGGTATGTAAATTGTGTTTAAATGTTTTTCTTGCTGAAAAATCTTTCAGGAGAAAGATAAATTAATTGTACAATAGTTCCTTTGTCAGAGATAACTGTTTCAATATTCAATCAGGATAGCTTGCTGATGTGTTTGTACTGATCAGGAAATTCACTTTCACATGGAACATACATTTCCAGAGAAATTCCAACCAGCTTTTTCATAGCAAGTAGGAACTGCTTTTAGTTTAAAATAATTGTATTTGCATTTTACAAACTATTTAATTGCAAAACAGAAGAAAAGCTCCACTAATGTCCTTTAGTCCCTTTCTTTTTGTTTAAATTTTTCTTTCTTGATTTTTTTCTTTTTTTTTCTTTTTCATTTCTTAATGGAATTGACTTGCCACTGCTGTGTTCTACAAGGAGCCTTGGTCAGTTCCTCAGGCTGTGCACAAAGGCATTAACACAGCAGGTAAAAGTTTAAGTAGTGCTAAGCATTTGAAGGTTTGCAATCAGTAAAATCGAAGTCAGTCAATGAGTCCAGAAATAGCAGATTGCTTTGAAGTACAGTAATTAATTCTGTACAATCTCACTTGTTCCATTTCTATCAAAGCTTAAGAAGTGCCTGTGTCTTCTCAGGAGTGTGTTATCTTCTGCTGAAAGTATGGACTGAGAATTGGGTCTTGATTTCCTTGCCTGATTAGACCTTCACTCTAAAGATCAAATGCACAAAATTGTAAGTGTAAACTGACTCAAAATGAAATTATCTATCAGTATAATTCCAATGATATTCCACAATATTAGGTTTTTAAAGGAAAATATCATAAATTTGGTATAGTCTCTCTTGTGGTCCTGTTGTAAGCAGAAGAAACGTAAGCATTCTTATTCTGAGTCCAAGGTGAGCAGTGAGGAAACACCCTTATCAGGGAAAGATATAATACATAATAAATGTAAAGATCAATGTACAGCCCAAGGCAGGTATTCTAAGTTATCACATTTTAGGTCATTACATTATCGCATAAAATATTTGTACATTGTAATATAGAAACTTCAGTTTTAATCTTTATAATTGTAGAATAATTTAGGGTAGAAAAGATATTTTACATCATCAGGAGGTCCAACTGTTTGCTTAATAATGCCCAGCTCACCACTAACCCATGTCCCTAAGCAGCACAGGTACACATCTTTGAAACACCTTTGGGGATGGTGACTCAGCCACTTCCCAGGGCAGCCTAGGCCAATGCTTGACAACTATTTTCATGAAAGAAATTTTTTTGTAATATCCGATCTAAACTTCCCTTGGTGCAATTTGAGGCCATTTCCTCTTTTCTTGTCAACTGTTGGTTGAGAAAGTAGGCCAATCCCCACCCGGCTACACCCTGCTTTCAGGGAGTTGTAGAAAGCAGTAAGGTCTCCTCTGAGTCTCCTCTCCAGATAAAACACCCCCAGCTCCCTCAGTCACTCCTCATAAAACAGGACCAGCCCCAGTGCTGAGCCCTGGGGACACCCCCGGAGTCTGTCCCCAGCTGGATGTGACTCTGTTCCCCAGCCCTCTCTGGGCCTGTACATGCAGTCAGTTTTTCACCCAGCCAAGAACACACCTGTCCAAGCCATGAGCAGTTGGATTCTCCAGCAGAATGCTGTGGGAAATGGTGTCAGAGGCTTTACTAAAATCTCTGTGTATGACATCCACAGCCTTTTCCTTGTCCTTGTGACCAGTTCATCTTGTCTCAGAATGATATCAGGTTGGTTAAATAGGACCTGCCCTTCCCAAATCCACTGGCTGGGCCTGATCCCCTGGTTTCCCATACTTGTCGTTTGTGATGACACTCAAGATGATCTGCTCCGTGACATTCACTGGCACCAAGGTCAGACAGACAGGGATCCCTGGATCTTCCTTCTGACCCTTTTTGTAGATGGACATCACGTTTGTTGAATTCCTGTCACCTGGGTCCTCCCTGGTTAGCCAGGACTGCTGGTAAATGATGGAAAGTGTCTCAGTGAGCTCTTCTGCCAGATCCCTTAGTACTCTTGGGTGGATCCCACCTGGCCCCACAGACTTGTGTGGGTCTAAGTACTTACTAAAAGGTAACAGCAGGTCGCTGACCACTTCCCCTGGGATTATGGAGGCTTCATTCTACTCCCCATCCCTGTCTTCCAGGTCAGGGTGGCTGGGCACCTGGAGAACAACTGGTTTTACTATTGAATAGTGAGGCAAAGACAACATTAAGTACCTCATCCTCACCTTTTGTCACTGTTTCCCCCACATCCGATAAAGGATGGAGATTTATAATGGTGTTGACCTTTCTCTTACAAGAATCAGGGATTGGTATCTTTGCTCTGTTGCAGAAGTTTTTGTTTATCTTTATGTGCCAGTATGAATGGAACAGTTTCTGTTGATTCTCTGATAGAAATTTTTCTCATTCATGATGACATTCTACCATTTTTCCATGTTAGGTTTGGTAGACTGACATGCGTCATCATTTATCAGGGTCTGGGTAAAGACAACTTTGCATTTAAAAAGTATTGATGCATAAAAATCTTTATGCAGTCAGTATATTTAAATACCCTGGATGTATATATCAGACAACACAGAAACTTAGAATCAGTTGACATCTACTCACTGCCAGAAGTAGAACATTAACTTATAAGGAAGATAAATACTGTGCTGCTTTTTCACTTGTTGTTGTGTCTCTATAGCTTCCTGCCACAGGCTAATTTCCATGTCTTCCAGCTGAGCCATTCAGTTTCAGAACTGTGATGGCAGAAATTAAAAATCAGCTTCCACTGCCTTTTTTGTTTACTTAGAGAAACAGGCAAAACATAAAAACAAAGAGCAGTTTTCCTTCTCCCAGCAAAGCACTCGAGTGCAAGCTTACTTTACATTGACCTCAATGAGACTTAAAAATTCTTAAGAGCTTTGGTTTGGGGGCCCTGTTCCTAATCCCTGTTGAATGCAAAGTTCTTATTGACTGAAGTAGGGTAGGAGACAACTCTTAATCACTTATGAAAATATTACAGAAATAGCTTGAAACACTGCAGAAAGCTACTCTGTGCTTATGCAGCTATATAATCTTGGGCTGTTTCTTTAAAATATGACAACGTTTTGTTTTTATAGTGGAAGCTGCAGAAGCAGCTCTGCCTATTGCTCATATAAATGGAAAATAGTTGTGAGTGGTATTGTGTCTTTGTTCTGCTGGTTCCCTGAATTATTACCTCTACCTTCAGGCTTAAAAGATTGAAGACTATTCCAAATTAACATATTTCTTGATAATTCTCTATTCTTTGTTAACCTGATCTTTACATAAATACTTTTTAAAATGTGTTTTAGATATTGGTGCAACAAGACTTTGACATGCCTAGATCAAAAATCCAATGCTGTCAATGAAAACCTTCTCTGATAGAGTTAATAAACACCTTCTATTGAATGTAGGAACCTAGTATGGCATGAACCTGCAAGACCTAGAGCATGCATCTGTTAGCCTTTTCACCAGCACTAGTGCAGAAATACAAACAGAGGGTTACTCAATTCTTAAACCTGGAACATATTCAGGCAGATGTCATGCTAGGCAGAAGAATACCTGATTGAATCCACACTTTCCTTTGAAGTGGCAGTGCAGTTTCTGAGCAAGTTCCTTGACTATCCCAAATTCCTGCTTTGTTTTCCTGGTGTCTGGGAATGAGACTCTTCAGAGGAAACTAAACAAATCCTGCCTCAGGTGTGCATCTCACTGCACTTCTAGTCCTCTTTTAGATATAAAGGTTTCAACCATGGCTACTTTGGACTGCTTGACTGAGGCATGGAGAGAGGACATTCAGCCCTGATGGTCAAATTAAACCTAGTCTGAACTAAACCTAGTCTGTGTATAGTGATGACATAGCATTCTCAATGCCAACATCTTCTGTTTGCTAATCCATTCCTATGAGGTTGATGGTTTCCTAATATAAGCATAGCCTTGATAAGGCTTTAAGTTTGTTAAAAATGTTTCTTTTGGAAGTCTTTATCAAATACCTGTACTCTTTGTAAAAAAATAAAGAAAAAAATAACTTGAAATGAGACAGTAGATACCTGAAGGGAACAACTTCACTGACAAAACAAATTAAATGGAACACAGTGAGGAACTAACAGAATATTAATTTCTAATAGATATGTTCATGGCATTTGCCATTGTCATGCTCTTCTGTTCAAAAAATCCCAAACCAAACCTTATACTAAACATATTGCAATGCTCAGCAAGTCACTGAAAGTAATTACAGATAATGAATGAATATGGCATCTCAGTTTGCATCTTGACCTAGTTTCTAATACAAAGTAGTCTCTTGCAGTGCTCTTCTCTGAGAAGAGAGGTCTGTGGGCCTTTGGCATCTCTTATCCCATTTATGCAGAGATTCAGAAAAGGAGAGCTCATGTATTCTGTATAATCAACAGATCTGAATTTCTTAAAGGAATTTGTACATCTCAGTTACAATAACTTAGAAATATGCAGATTAAATGAATGGAAAGCTTCTGATATAGATAATACCATTTCATAAGTTTGATTGTTTCCTCGTATTCTCTTTGCATTGAAATACAAGATAATATAAACCAAAATTGAAGTAAGTGATATGGGAGCTGTCTGTTCTAGCTTGGATGACAGGCACTGCAGGCTTTATGCAATCCTTCCCTCTGGCTTTGCATATGCTTCCAGTTCTGCCTGCTGTTTTGTGCTCTCACCATCTTGGATGTATTTTGTTGAAATACCAATTAAAAGAGGAGTTAAACCCAGATTCTCAAACACATTCAGGGCCTAAACCACTGGAAGTTAATCCCTTAAGTAGCTGCAAGTCTGGTCCACATTGCCTGCATTCCTCTTGTTTCACATTAACTTTTTTTTCCCATAGAAAACATGGTGAATATAAAGTGATCAAATGGCCCAGATTCAGAGACAATCTATTTTCATTGTGATGACTTCACATTCCAGAGAATTCATCAAGATGCCATTTATATGCCTATTTTGTTATGATCTTGAATACAAGCAGCCCAAACTCAGCTCTAAAAAATTGTCATCAATCTTCTTGCTAATAAAGCTTGCAAGTTACTGTATTTATAAAGTCAATATCTAATGATGTGCAATAGGACATTAAATATGGCACAGCTTTAACTGTACAGCACAATATAAATATACTGTTACGTGTCTGGTGTAATACCTTGTTTAATCTCTGGTGCCATTAGGAATGCCCTAAGGCTTGTGCAGTTCCACAAACTGTATCTCAGAAATGTGCAGCTGTGTTAGCAATTGTGCAGGTGTATGGAACATATGTAAGCATTATTGAAATCTAATGGGCAGTGCACTGTAACCTAAACTGGCAATGTTAATAAATCGATTGGTTGCTCTTTGCCTTCCCAGCTTTTGCACAAAGGGCTCCCTCTTCGTGTGTGAGTGTCAGGGTTCTGCTGGAGACCTTGGGCTTTATATGAGCATTGGTACTATGTACATCTTCCAGCGTGCAGAGAAGAAAAAACCTTTAAGTACAAGAAAATGGAGCACATTAGATAAGCTCAGAAATGTTAGATAAATCAGAGGTGCAGTCTTTGTTCATGCATTCACTGCTGCTTTTCCACCTGGAAAATAATATAGCAGGATTGGAGTACATTTGTGCATGTCACAGAAAATGAAAAATGAGTCAATGAAAACAGCCAGAGAGGAGTTTTAGATTAGGATTGATTACTTGGAAAAAAACCCAATAAC
This sequence comes from Leptocoma aspasia, assembly GCA_013399835.1. Lineage (NCBI taxonomy): Eukaryota > Metazoa > Chordata > Aves > Passeriformes > Nectariniidae > Leptocoma > Leptocoma aspasia. The sequence goes on from VXAX01003853.1 coordinate 327,872, forward strand.
AAGCCTGAAAAAATACATATAAAATGACAAATGACATGGTGAAAGGAAAGTAGGGGCTTCGTTTCTTCTGCTTTTGCTATGCAAAGAAAGGTGAAAGACTGTTAGATGAGAAGCAGGAAATTTCAGCATGATAAAGCAAACTCATCTCCATACAGTATGTAACTAGAGTAGGGAACCATTACCACAGGAAATTAAGGCCACAGGCTCTCCTGAAGCAATCAGTAAAGGTATATAGGTATCAAGGGTATGATGATAGCGTTTTGAAAAAGGATATTAATCCTCTTCTATCAGGACATAAGACACTAGAGTGGTACCTAATAAGATTCCCACACCATTCTGCTGCATATTTCTTATAATTCCTAACTCAGTATGATCCCTTGAGAATCTAAAGCCCCATGTTCAGAGGTGTGACAGAAAGCCAGTCTTCTGCAATAAGTGTATTTTATTATTCTATCATTTGAGGTTTATTGCTCATGCAAATGCCTCTCATTGCAGAGGTGCATCATGGCCAGCTGCATTTCATGGTGGGGTTGATTCAGCAGCACTTTACTGAAAAGGTGTGCTGCTCCTGTTTAACCTGCATGCTGCAAAACTGGAGAAGTCTTGCAAGAAGTGACTCTCCTGCTCAAGACTCATTTCAGCTGATTGTATTGAAGCCATATGCCCCAGGCTGTACATAAATGTAAATTCAGGATTTTTTCATCCAAAAACCAATCACCTATGTTTAAATTTCTTCTTGTTTGTTCCTTCATTTTGTATTTTGTACATTTTCCAGAAGATGGTGGCTTGCATTCTGTGCACTATGCACTGAAAGTCATGAGGAAGAGAATGCACAAGATTTTGCTGTTAATGACATTGTAGTTTCTACAAGCAGAAAAACATTAATTACCAAAGGAACAGAAATAAATATGCCCCCTTTGCTGTGTGAGGGTCATCATCTTGACTCCATAACTGAAGACTTATTCACATTTTTTCTGAAGTCTGTCTCTGATTTAAATTTTGTGCAGTTTAACTATTTAGTATTTAAATGTATTATACAAGATTGAATTATTACATGAAGGACATGTGCAAATCCCTTCAGAAGAAACCTGTGTTTTTTTCCTTTATTTCATTCTGTTATCTGTGAGCTGCTGCTTTACTGTCTTGGTCTGATGCCTGTGTAGACAGTTTGAAGTTTATATAAATAAAGAAAATAAGTTTCTGTGCACTTTTGTCCCAACCGTTCTCTTCAATATGAGGTTTAGTAGAAAGAAATTATTTAGGATCTGAATTTGTTGCATGCAAGCAGAATGGGAAAAATTACTATCCTTGGTGACAAAGTAAGGTCAACACCTGGTATAATAGAAAGGGTTGCTTCTAGCAAACTGTGCAAGTTTCCTAGAATATCACAGAAGTGTGATTTATTATTAAAAATTACTACAGTAATGTGTATTTGCATTCTGCAAACTTCCTGGGGGTAATCTTCTGCTGTCCTCCTTCCCTTCAAAGTTCTTTTTCCTCATTCTGCATAACCTGAAAAGTCTGCTGCAGGAGAAAAGTAACACAACCATCAAATTCCCCAGTTTCCAAGTGAGCACTGCTGGTGTAGTCTGCAGTTCTGTCACTACTGGATGCTAAGGCTTCTTCTAATTTCACTTCTAGCAGAAATATCAGGGTCTGTTTTTTTTCTGAAGACTGATTGCCAAGAAGAACTGTCAATGCCTGCATAGTTCTCCATCTGACAGGAAACTGCAATGCAAGAAGAGCACACACAATGGCATCAGGGGTGTGGAGTGGCGGCAGTAACCTGGCCATAACAACATTTGGGACAGATCTTTATTTGTAAGGCTTCTGCCAGCACAAGGTCAGAAGAAAAATACCAACAAGACGCCCATAGTATAGATGGCACAGGTTAAAAAATTCTGATAAAGTGGAATGCAATTCAATATGTGATGTGTACTATGCAACTAATTGTTCTCCAGCAGGCTCTTTTGCTGTAAGTGGAGCAGAAAATAATAGGTAGAATAAGGCCCTAAAAATCTTAAAAAAACATACCTATATAGAAACCATTTAAGATGACAGTGAAAAATACTTTTTCCCAGTGTAAAAAAACTCCCTGTCATACACAAAACGTAAAATGCTGTATTGGAATAGATAAAGTCAAAGGGCAGAAATATAGACATTGGCAGGTTATCTAGTGTCCAGTTTTGTTCTTTCTTTTTCAAGTGGTCATGACATGATTTTTTTTCAGATATGTGATAAGAAAATTTTCTGGAACTGGAAAAACACATGAAATATAAAAAAACCTTGTGCTGAAAAAGCAGGTTATAAATAATACCTTAGAAGCTGAGCTTTTAGAACAGACTCATTGCAAATAAACTTATTTTTCAGCATTTTCTGACAATTAGAAAACAGATAGGCGAAGTCAAACTCTTCATCTGGAAGAACAGAGGAGCAGATCCTTTTACCTCAGAGTGTATATGATGTCCTTGTTTCCTTATCAGCTGTGGGGAATGATCATCTTCAGTGTTCCTTAAAAAATTCACATCTACTTGAGTGCATATCCAGCACTTTTGTTCCTGAAGTAAGAGCTGTGATCTGGAAACAAGCTGGTGATCTCATCCTTCTAATAATATCCTTTGAATACTAAATTATGTATAATATCTCTCTGATTATGAATTTGAAAGCATATACTTCTATGTTGTATTTGTGCTTATTGTGTTACATTCCCCAGAGTACTTTGCATGCAAGATATAAAGTCAGCTATTAATTATTAGTTTTGCAATTAGAGTCATCACAATGAAACTAAATATTATGGAGAGTGTAATGAGTATCAAAAAATCTGATAGTGAGTATAGATACAATTTCTTTTAGAGGTATGTGTCCCTAAGATGTCTGAAAATGTGTTTTCTGAAAAACAACTTCTTTTTGGTGACTGGCTGCCACTTTCAATGCATCTTGCAAAACAAGGGAGTTTATAAATCAGCATGAGAGTGGTTATGTTGTTAAAGCATAAGCAGAACACATCATGTTTTTTTCTATCCTAATATTTTGCTCTTCTAATCTCTCCTGCTCCCATCTCCTGTCATAAATGTGCAGCTTGCAATGTCTAAAATCTGTTCAGGATCAAAGGCTTTGAATTGTTGCCCATAATATTTGGGTTTTGTCTCAGTCTTTGCCTTCCTATGCTATACTAAAATAATTCCTTGCTCTGTATGTTGTAAGATCAGAAGAGCCTTCTCTTTCAGAACATAATTGGAAAGGGGCACATTTTAATTTTACAAATGTCTAAGCTACAGTTACTGTAAAGTGCACTGCTTTTAGAGGATACAAAAAAAAAAAAAGGAAATTGCAAAATCAGGCAACCAAATATCATAAGTTACTCTGGAAAATCCCAAACTCATCCAAAATTACCAAAGAAAATACTTTCTAGTTTAAGTCTGGTAGTCAAGTCTCTATGTATTCCCTTAGTATCTTTGCCCGCAAAGCTTTTTGAGATCTTAGCAGAACAGTCTGGAATTCTTTGGTATTCTGAGGGAATATTTAACTAAATATTTTATTATTTGAAAATTAAAATACAATTCCAAATTAATTTCAGGTTAATTCCAAATTCCTTTCAGAAGGCAAACATAGCCTATGAGTGCTTACTTATTTTATTAATAAATTTCCATTTAAAAAAAAAGGATAATTTGACATTCAAAAAGCAGTACCTTTGGCAGGTATTTAGCTGCCTTCTCAAAGGTTTAAGTTAGTACCTCTTGCTTGCAATCCAGTGACTTCTGGATCTTTTTATAGCTCAAAACTCAGTGGAAAATGTGAGTTTATGCCAAAGGCAAGATACTGCTGAGAATGACACCTGCCTCTGAGGTCACACCTGCTAAACCTGTGAGTGGAAAGCTGAGGGAAATTGAAGGGGGTGGGTGTGTAGGGGTGTGTGAAGGAAAGGAGCTGAGCCCTAGATTAGTGGTAGGCACAATTTCCCACAACCAATAATGTGCTTTTGTTATATCTGTTCATTTCTGAAGCAACTGAAATCCAGCAGCTGAGAACCTGCCCTGGAGAATGCTGGGCTGTGGATTCACTGCAGTGCAGGTAGGGATCTGTGTCTGACCAGGTGTGACAGCCTCAGGTGCTTGCCCCAGAAAAGGAGCATTTTCTGTGTCCCTCGCTTCTGCCACAGAGAAGTTTGTCCTGAAGAGGATAATTTTAAACCTTTTTTTTTTCCTTGTTCATTCTGTGACTGTGCTGCATCCCTGCAGGGAATGTCTGGAGAGCCCCTGTGGGAGCACTGGGGACACAGCCCTGGCTGGGGACATATGCTGGGTGGCAGACACCATGTGGCCACTGAAGGGAACAGAGGAAAAATGTCACTGAATATGGGGAAAAAGGATCCCATAGCTTTGTGCTCTGAGGTGCCAAAGTGTTTGAGAACTTCAAGACCTGTCTGAAGTGGTTCCAGTGAGGCATCATGCCCCGTTCAGGGAGAAGGAATCAATATGGTATAGGAGTAACAATTTCTGTGTGTTTGTGAGGGCAGCAACAGAAGTGTGATTATGTCTGACTTTCATATAGGTATTATTATTCATAATTTCTATTGACAAGGCAAGTAAGGAACCATGGCAACCAAGGGCAGCTTATCAAAAGCTATTTTTGCCTGTGTTGTGATTTCCCCACCTCTTCCTTTTATTTTATTTCTCAATACATATATAACCTTTTCCAGCAAAATTGATTCCTCTGAATCAATCTCTCCTCATACCTAATAGTGCCTTGGTAACCTGATCAGCCAAGAAAAACTTTTCCTGCGTTTTCTGCATCATAACATGTCTGTGCTCCTGGATCATCTTCTGTGAGATACAAAAGATGAAACAAATATGAAAGGATGTTAATCTTCTGAAGATTTTGTACAGAAGAAGTGTTTTCATAGTGGCATAATATGGTTGTCTATGCTTGTGGAGTTATTTATGAGCAGCCTGGAGAGTTTTACTTTGATGTGCAAGAGTATTTTGGCCTGTGAAATCTTCTGAAGTGGACACGAGAGTGTTAATGAAATAACTTGCATTAGGGAAGGAAACATGAAAGGGGAATGTGATCTAGTTTGCTTCTTAAATCTGTGTAAATGATGAGATGAAATGCCCATGCTACCTCGAGCCTGATAAGGAAATGGAGTGATGAGTGTCAGCTGGGCTCTGAGCTCAGTGGTTTGAGCAGACATGGGGGAGAGGGGGCCACAAATTAGGAGAGTCCAGCAAATAAAACCTTCCAGAGATCTTTGCTTACAAACACAACAGTCCAGGTAAGGGGAAGAGGGAGGCAATGACACATTTCCTTGAGTTTGGCCCTGGTTGGAATGTTCTGTCAGAATGTAAGGCTTAGATTTAAACTGCAGAAGAGGCATGTGTGTAGCTGTGCTGAGCTGCACAAGTGTCTGTGCCTGACCAATCCCTCTTCCTACAGGCACACACCTTAACTGGGCACTGCCCCGTGCTTGGGCTGTGTGCTGGTGCTCTGCCCACGTGTCAGCTGCAGGTCTGCTCCAGGGGGCTTGAGAATGCCTCTGGGTGATGAGCACAAGATAAATTGTATTTCTATTGATGTTTTCTTCCTATAAGCCAAGGGACTGCTTATAAGGTATTATCTAGGATGGATATGAAAAGTTTCAAACTTTCATGTTATCAGTTGATAGACAAACTCTTTGCTCAGTTAGAAAAGCTAAACTAGGGCTGAAATGGTATTTGAAGGACAAGACAGTACAGAAAGAAGTTTCTATCAAGTGAAACAGCTTAATTTTGTCTATTTGGCCTCTCTGCTTTTGAAATGGGGTATTTCTATTATTGTTCACAGATTTGAATGCATAAATATTATCTGATGATTGGGAAAGGAAATTGCTTTTGGTAGAGCAAGTGAATGGAAAAGGGAAGAGCACTACCAATGATACAAAGGCAAAGAGGCTTTGCTGTGAACATGGAGAAGGAAATACTCCTTAAAAGAAACAGAAGAGAGCTACATACAGGCTCCTGGTTTGAAATGAGGCTGCTGGGACAAACTGGACCTGTGCTCAGCCAGAAAACTGTGCAATACTGTTGAAAACAGCATTCAGACTGATATCATCTGAAATGCTGCTGCATTTCAGAAGATATCAAAGGGTCAAAAGTCCATTGTGGAAGTTGTATAGGCATGTTGCATGGATTCAGTGGAAAGGTGGGATAAAAGATCAACCCTTAGAAATTCTGAAAAATAAGAAATAAAAATTATATGAGGCTGGGACTGTAAAGTGAAAGATGGAAAATAGTTCAAAAACAAAGGGAGACTGGAGGCACAGATAAAAGCTGTGTTGTGAGTAATTAACTGGGAGAAAAGAAAGCACACAAATCAAAGTTTATATTTGTGCATATGTAATAATGCTACATTTTCCATGAGGCACTTAGAGGCCCAGTATGTGAACAAGTGGCATTCTGTAATCAATAAAGTAAACCAAAAATTTAAAAATGCAATACTTCAGTCAGCTGTATCACTGCTGGCCTCCTTATCCTATTTTGATTTGCTAGGTGAGACCACCAGGGCAAGGAACATGACTCCTGTGCTGATCAGGTTTTACAGCAGTAGGCAGCATTGTTTTTGCTGCTGGCCATGATGCTGTAGGGAGTGTGTTTAGCACACTCAGGCCATTCCATCCCTGTTGGCCCCAGTGCCAGAGAACATTCCATGGTACACTCATGTGAATATAGGCACAGTGCCAGTGGTGCAGACAGCTTAAAGCAGTATTTTTTGTTGTTGTTGTTGCTGAAGTTCACTTCAGCTATCACACTAAGACAGTTGATTTAGCTTCCTGCAAATTACTTCCACAGGAGTACTGGGAAAGGCAGAAAAGTTTACTTTTGTGTTGATGCTGTGAAGGTTAAGAAATATTGACTTAAAATACAGGAAAGGAGAGTTAGGTTAAATACGAAGAAAATACTTCTGAAGGTAAGCAGAGCAAGTAGATCATATTAGAAATGGCTCAGGAGAGCTCTTCACCAGGGATTTTTTAAATACATTGGATATATATCTGTCAAGGATAGCTAATCCTGCCCTCAGACAGAGACAGATGACTTCCAGATGTCTATTCCCCTCTGTGGACAGCAAGTCCATACCTGAATATTAAATAGGAAAGGCAAGGATGTGTCCCTGACTATCCCTAGTGCCCCAAGCAGTGGGGGAGGATGAAGTGAAGGGGACTGGAGGGTGACCAGGCTCACAGCTTTCCTTCTGCTGCTTATCTCACCGGCACTCAGTGTGTCCAAGGCTTGGCATGACAGACTGCTCCTCTGACCCAGGAGAGCTTCGTTTTGTTTGTGCATTCTGCCATTGTTGAATATATGTATGTATGTTTCTGTATGTTGAAAAAAGCACACTTGGCTTCTGGAGGAGGTATGGATAAAGTGGAAGAGAAAACCATTATGTGATCATATAAATAAATACCATTTAATAATTTACAAGCTGCATATATTAGGTACCATCTGAATGCTTGACTTAGCAGCTGTAAGATTGTTTTTCAACCTGTACTTTAAAACTATTTCCTAAATTTATCCATTATTTCACCTCATATAAGAAAACCTTCAAATTCTGTAAATTCTCTTGTCTTCTCCAGCTGTGATTATTAGTTTAATGATACAAACTTGGCAATTTGCAATATAATCAAAGTGGATTTTCTGGACTCATCATCATCATCAACACAAGAGACCATTAGCCTTTGGGCTCCATGCCTGCTTGCTGAACATAGGAAGAGAAAGACCTGGAACTCAGTTTGTAACTGCAATTTAAAGTCACTCAGTGTTTACACATTACTGTGCTTCTGGTGGGATCCTGTCTTACATCTGGTTGCTGCTTTTCTTCTCTTGTCCTTCTTTTTAGCTCTGACTTACTATGTTCTCATTATTTCAGCTCCCTCTGGCTCCTCGTTTTGTCTTTCTCTCTCTCATTATATCATTGCTACATTGTCTTCTTATTAATTCTTACTTCCTATGTGATTTTTCCTACTCCCTTTACCACTTATTCTCTTTTACCCTTTGCATTTCCACTTTGTTCATGTGGGTAATATGTGCAAAGGCTGTTTTCCTCCTTTTGGTCCATTCATGGGCAAAATGTGTTTTTGTGCCTCTTCCTAAGACTGCTGATATGATCTGCCAATACATAAAAAGGCTTATGTATCAGCTGGTACTTTGCAAACAGCTGAAAATGGGATACCAGGTTGGCTGCTCTGCATATGGAAATATAATTTTTCTAGACCAAAATTTGATCCAGTACTAGAGAAAGTATTCTAGCTACAGTCTGGACTCTCCAAACTGGTGTTCATCTGCAGAACAGACATCTTCCATCAATGTGAGCTACAATTAGTCTAATCCAGGAATGGATTTACTGTGTGGGAAAGGATGGGTCAAAAGGGCAAAGCCCTCCACAATGGCAGTGCTGATATCAGATGTCTTTATGATCGTGGAGTTGTAGCTGTGCACTTCCCTCACAATTCTTTCAAGAATGACTTTCATTTGCCTCAGGTTTGGTTGGATATTTTCCTTAAAAAGACTACAGAAAAAGCATGTCACTTGTGATCACAGCATGCATCTACTCTGGAAGGGGGATGAAGGCACCCCTAAAAGCAGGCAAGTGAGCAGTAGGATCAGACTCTTAGTTAGCTGATGCACATCAAAGCAGCTTGCTGGGCTGAGCCAGTACCTCATTTCACAAACGTCAGGGAGTGAGCATCAGTTTTGTAGAAAAACTTGAGCCCTGATTCTGTGTGGTGTTTCAAGAAGTGACTCAGAGTTGAGTGCTTCCCTGTCTCATTAATGGTCTTGGTCCTGGGAGGAATCTTTCATTTTTTCTTGCATTCTGTCCTAGCATAAAAGCAACACTTGAAGAGAATCCTTGGGGGAAGCAGTCTACTCTCATTTCTTGAAGATTTGTGCATTCAAACAGAAGCTGGAAAACAAGCATAAGCAATGTTAGTCTGTCATTTTAGATATTATGTCAAATGTTTACGGTCACATTTCTCAAATGCCTTTATATCATAAAGAAACAGAGATGAGCCAGACACTGGAAGGCAGATTAAGCTCACCTGACAGCTATCATCTGGCCTCTAACTCTGCCTTTTGGCATCTAATGCAACATAGTAAATGTTGAATTTAGCCCTTTTTTGACCAAGAGATGGGGCAACTGAGAGGCATTTTAAAAACTTTTTATTTTATTTTTAGTCTTACATGAAGGGTGAGATAATATAGATGTTATAATTTATGCTATTGCAATTAGAAGCCAATTATTTCCTAATTACAAAACACTGTAAGTGTTTCTTGGCTTTTACGTACAAATACATGGTATGTATTTGTATGTAAACTTTCTATCAAGCCCTAAAAACTCTCTACAACCTATTTCCCACAAGTAAAAGGATATATGCTGCAGTTATAAACTAGCTTTCACCAGCAACAAAGTTTTAAAGCAAAATACACCAATAAGCTAAATTTATTTCTCCCCCACATTTTTCATCTTATTGTGGCCTGGTCCCCTTCTACTATGAAACTGTGTCCACCACACCTTAAGGTTTTTAAAATACGAGTATTCACTATTGAACATCTAGACTGTGGAAAAAATACCTTTTCTCTCTTTTGAAATGGTTAACAGTACTAAAAAGAATTAGCTAGACTTCCTCCTTCAAAAGAACTTAATAGTTTCTTGGAAAAGCCAATGTTTGGTTGCTTTTTTTTTTTTTAATGTAATTCAAGGAAATTTTGTTGTAAAACTTTCTGATGATGGAATTCTTCTCTGTCTGGATTTCTTCAGCAATCTCCTCTGCAGATTACCTGTGAAGATTGTCCCTTCAAAATAAACAATGTAAAAAATTAAGCTTTCTAATTCAGATGCAGTTTGTCCCTGATTGCAGTGACACAGATCAGCTGTTTTCATTGATTGTTTGTTTGACTCATTGGACTTGCCAAGCTAGCATTGATTAGAGAGACTGAAGTTGATTTTTTTCTTACATATCATTGCCAATATTATTTATGCAATCCAGTGAGTTCATTTAGATAAGACTATAGAGGTGTAATATTAGCATACTCCAATATCAAGAGAACAACAGTGATTATATTTCAGACTTGAGAGTGCTTTATTACTATCTGGGGAAAGAAGGACCACAAGTAAATACTTGAGACCCAAACTGAAAGTTCTTCTGGTTGAAATTTCTCTCCTTCCACCTCCTACTGCATATATAGAAATCCTTGTAACAGTGGGGGAACATGTGAAATGTCATAATTATACTGGTAATGAAAATAGGAACATAAGTGTTGAGAAAAGGTGTTGTCAAACAAGTGCAGTTTCTCAACCTTCTCTGCATTATTTACAATTTGTGTTTTTCTTCTCTAAGTGAAGACTTTGTCTGTGTGCAGAGGTCTCCCATGAATCTGTCCACATCTTGAATAGTGAACACAGAGCTTAAGAGGTATTTTAATGTGGGGTCTTCTAAGTAGTGGAACAATGGAGAAAGGGCAAATGACTTAAAAACAGCCTCAAGTATCCTATAAACAGGGATGTGTTTAGAATGTAAGTGATTTTTTTTTTGCTATTGTCCTGTATCAGACCTGTTCAAAATAATTAATGCAGTCTCTTAAGTTATTACCAGTCTCAGAAAGCAGTTTAGAGAGACCAAATAATCCATGACTTAAATCTGGATAGTACTGTTAAAGAGCAATTCACTGTCTAATTACAGCATTTGAAATGTGTTAGGAAAGTCACATTGTGCTTTTATCCAGAGAACCCAATGGTAATGCAAATAGCAGCATTAATGGCCAATAAATTAATTATGCTCAGTAGTAAATTAATAATGTAATGAAGAATTAATTCAATTTTTTAGTGAAGATCATCTTAAATGTTTCATTCCTCCTCTCATTTTGTCTCACTGTTCCCCACTGTGATCAAGGCTTCCTTTGCAGGCACCTGAATCACCAGACAGCTCCATACCCTGAGCACAGGCTTTAAGATTTAGATAAGATCTTAATCTAAGAAAATGTTAGCTCTTCTTTTTTAAGCATATTCCACATTGCAAGGCTCGTAAAAGAGATTTGTATTGTACAGTTTAATGATATCTGGTGGGAATACTTCACAGAAGACAAGTTTTCCCTCAGGTTTTTCATCCCTGTTTAGTCCACATTTTTCCTGATATGTTGCTTATTTCATTGTGTGCAGCATATTGGTCTATTCTATCTGCAGAGCAAAGACAAACTGCTTGTGAACTACCCAAAAGGAAAACAAATAGAAAAAAAATTGCTTTATGTAATAAAAAAAAGGAATTTAAAATCAAGGTGAGACCAAGGCATGAAATCTGAGAGGAAATACTCTCCTCTCCAGTTTGGCTGTTAATACCTAGCCTTTGGTAGTTCAGGAAGCCTCTTGTGTGAATCTCTGCATTTCAGCAATGTTCCCCTGCATCCCTTCGACTCATTAGGATTCTTGTAAAGGCTGAAAAAACAAAAGAATCAACAACATTTGAGCATAATAAAGACCTTCTGAATTGCAGAAACAGATGTCTAATGTCTTACTTTTGAAGTTAAAGTCTACAAAATCAGGTTCAGTTGAATCCGAAGGCTCAGGTTACCGTAGCATTTGTAAACAGAGGAGACAATGCAATTCTTGCCATCAGTAGAAAGCCTGACTTATAAATTACCAGGATGGACAGGTAATTCTGAAAGTGGCTTCCATTTATATGTGGTTAGATAGACTTCTTTTCAGGGACATTGATGCTCTCACAATGACCATGTTGTTAAGAATGCCAGTCCCATCCGTTACACCCTGCACTCTGTGGCAAGATGTCACACTCTTAACATGTTATTAACTTATGGGACAAGTTATATATGCTTTTTCTTCCCTCAAAGACCAAAAGAACCCTGAAGTATTCAAAATTTCTGAATTACTTGACTGTCCATGACAGCTGCTGGAATTGTAAACCTTAATAACCAATGTTAAGCAATCAATCTGTCACCTTTTGGTGAAGTAAATTACAGGAAATCAGAAGTCAGCAGCCACTATAACTTGTTTTTCCAGAGGAGCAAGATTCTAACATTGTGGATAAGTTGCTGGTTGTCACCCATAAACAAAGATAGCTGCTTTGTTCCTTCAGCAGCAGCAGTGCACCTCCTTCATCATCTCAAACCCACAGCACACAGGCAGGATGCTCTGTTGTTTATGGCAAATAGCATGTGCCTCTGAAGGCAGAGTCCATCATCCCTTTCCAATTCACCTGGGGGGAAAAAAGTAGAATTCTGCCTTACACTCCTTCTAGATTCTTGACATAGTCAGAGCACCTCATCTCACTGCAAATGTTTGACAAATTCCATCTGCTGATGGAAAACAGATAATCTGTGGAAAAAAATTGTGTGAGTCTGCACTAAACCTTAATAGCCTGCCCTGATATAGTAATTCTAAAAAGCTTTATCCTGTCCTTCATTTTGATTTTATTTTTGATTTGCTGGATGAAAAATTTGGTCCTGCAGGCCAAGTGTTTTAGAAAAAATCATACTTTTTTTAGCAGATAGAAAAATAAGAATTGGATCACTTTTTGAACTTTCTCTTGTCTAATTCAGCCTGTTAGATGTAAAAGTCATGTACCTTACAAATCTTCATATCTTCTTTCTAAAAATCTTCTCATCTGCATCTTTGTGACTCACGTCTCTTGCACAGCACTAATCACAGCACTAGTCAGCAGCACTAATCTTCATTGCCTGACACCCTGTGTATTTAGGAACTGAATCCCCTCACCTCTACCTTTCTTGATAACAGTCTAATAGGATATCTGTGTAAGGTAAAAACCCCTGGGAAAACTATCTAAGTATTTAGTAATTGCTCAGCTCTTTTAAAAATTCCTTCTAAACCATCATTCTAGGTGTTGGTGCTATCCATACCCCCCCCTGCCAGGTAGGTGCAGAGAAGGTACCCTTCCTTCAGGACAGGTGCAAGCTCTCCTGATGTTCCCAGTGGCCCTTCACTGGATGGCCTCAAGGAGAAACTTCTGCATTCATGAGCTTCCAACTTCCCTCTTGAAGAAAACCAACTGTTATGTGACTGCACTCCACAAAGAATGGGGCCAAAGTCCCTTCCAAAATGCATTTTCCTTCTGATTCACTGCCATTCATTCTGTAGACAAGGTAAATTATTGTGGCTGGTGTCATCAGCTTAACAGAAGCCAATTTGGATACAAAGAGTTACTCCAGGTCCATATGTAGCCCTTGTCTTCTCACAGCAGCAAAGGATCATACTTGCAGGGGATCATCTACAGGGTTAATTTTGCACAGAATTCATTTAGACAGTTCAGCTAATACATTTTCCACCTGTCAGCTGAGCCAGCCTTGCCATGTCTGCCCTCAAACTTCCCCCAGCTGGTGTCAATGCTCAATATCTCTCTGTATGTAGAATTCAGTCTTTCTTATTTCATTGACATTAGGATGTACCTTCCACATGTGTGTCTCTGTGCCTTATTTAAAAGAGAACAGCTGAAATGAAAAAAAGAAAGAAATATCCACTTGGAAAATAACATAACAATGATTTAATGTAACCTGTGCCCTTTGCCCAAGGACCCTCTCATTATCCCTGTCTCTTTAGCTTTGGTGTTTGAGAAAGAGCACTGTGTTTAATTATTTACTGGTTGCTATAGTGTTGTTAAATGAACCTTTGAGACTGTCATGTGGTGGGTAGAGCTGTCCCTTCACAAATATTAAAGCAGATCTGCAGCAATTTAAGTTTCCACAGATTCAAGAAACCCCATATTCCCATTTTCAGAAAGCAGAAAAGAAGGAAAAAAAATCAAACCCTGAAGTCTGCATTTAACGATTCAAGAAGCACTCAGAAATTCATTTCTTTCTCTTAGAACTCTGCCCTGTTGTTCTTTTCCTGCTCGTTGCCATTTCACATTACTTCAGTGTATAAAAATGAGTTTGCAGGCTTTCAGATGCTGAGGCTGTTAACTTACCAAATCTCTCCATATTCAGACAAGTTCAATCTGTATAAAGAACACAATGATGCATAAAACAGATACATTGCATTATGCAGCAATCTAATTTATTTCATGAAATATATAACAAATGAGCAAATATATTTTGTTGCCACAGCCATGAACACTGTAGGCTTACAGCAATTCAGCATGACCCATGGAGCTCAAAACCATTATTTGTGAAGTGTGAGTTGATGAGTTAGAAAAGTAAGACATTTTGGGCATCCAGATGAGTATTTTTATGGAATAATGCAAAAAATTATTGAAGGAGAAAAGAGATGACCAAAACAAAAAATGAAAACTGGTATGCAAACTGAAATATTCTGTGGGGAAAAGCCAAGACTGCTTTGCACCTAAGAAGTTTGTGGTATCTGTTAAGAAGCAACAAGTGGATTTAATTTAGTATTTCATTTTCCTTCATAAAACTTGCCACTTTGTGTTGCTTATACAAAAGTAGTTCAATAAAACATTTGCTTACAACACTTTTTCAAAGTATTACCATATGCCACATGAAGAACTTGTCTAGATAAAAATATCAAGAATCTGGACTCACTTTGCATCCCTTTCAGAGAATATTGTTATTTTTAACAATATATGGGGGATGGGGAATAGGGACAGACAAAAACCAGAAATATAAAAGATCCATACATGTGAGACTACAGATATGGTCCTCATTCAAAAATATTGCCTGACAGTCAGTCGTTGAGTCAACAAGGAGAGGTGGCTGTTTACTGAAAACAGTAAAAGGAGAAAGGAGATTTTCCTTGGAGGTGCACTTTTACTATTCCATTCTGAGTATTATAAGTTCCAATTTCGTCTGTGCAAGTTTTGGAAAAACAAAATAGGGTCTTTGGAACCGAAGATGAAGATAGAATAATCATAAAGGATGTAATTAAAGAGTGACAAGTTGACAGGCACAATTGAGACAAATGTACAGGCAAGCAGCTGAAGCAGCTCCACATCAGGACACAGCACTTGTGCACTGGGGACCTGTCCCAGATCCACTGAAGCTATTAAATGCAAGGCTGGGAAGATGGGGGAGAACCCAGTGCTACTGACCTAAGGAAAAATGCATTCACCTTCTGAAATATTCTCCCTTGATAAAAATTTTCATATATACTGTGGAGAAAAAAAATTTCCAGCAGCTTGTCCATTCACTGGAGTGCTGATTTTATTTATGAGTGCCCTAATAGGTCTTATTTGCTTCTGCTTCAGTGAATAAAGCTCTAAAGGAGAGCAGGCAAATGGAGGAGAAGCACTGGCTAGGTATTACCAAATAGCTGATAGGCAGCACCTGACATTTCCTGCTCAGTTTTTTGTACAGATCTTGATGTGCTGTGCTGGTAGCATGAACATGCAAACAAAACCCCAAGTTAAAACCTATGCTGCATAAAATGCTCAGTGCAATTAAAGCAGTGAATTATTGAATAAACAATATCCTTAACTCACCCTTTTGGGATGAGCTGGAGCTTCTGTAGAATGGGGCATGGCTTGCATTTCTCTAGCATCCAGAGGGTTTGCCTGTGTCAGCAACCTTGCATATCACAGGTTGAATCAACTCATTGCTTCTGTCACGAACTTAATCTTATAGATCAACAAATAAGCAAACCTGAAATTTATTGGAATGGACCTACTGATAGTTTTAAAGCATTTAAAATCAGTTTTTCATAGGAAAACTGCTTCAAAGGGTTTAATAAATGTGAGTTCAGGCAAATGGAAACAAAAAGAAAAACTATTAAAGAAACAAGTTTGAAAATTTTCTGCTTCCAAAGTCTCAAAGTTGTCTGTGTCTGTAAACTGCACAAGCAACATTAATGAATTCTGCTTTACGAAATATCTTAATTCCTTTTCACAGGTTACAAAAGCAACTTTTACATTTTCTGCAAATATAAAATTTCTCACATTATATAAGCATAGATTTTTTTAATACGTGGGTTTCCTTTAAAATAAAATGAGCTTTCATTTTACAGTCGTTTTGAGCTGTTTCCTTTACACATAACCATCAGAAATGAATTAATATTGAGTCAATTGAAGATTTCTGGTATATAAATTTCTTCTACATTCACAGACTTAAAATCCCTTAGGAACCATTTCACAATCTAACTGATGACATTTGTGGCCATGTCTCACAATCAGCTAAATCATTTGAGCACCATTCCTTTATCCAGCAGTGACCTTATATTTTCAAAGTACAGAATATGCTGAATAACTCTGGTAAATGATCTGTGGATAGAAAGGGCTGTCTTGCTTCCCTAAAATCTTTGCAATATATTTGGCTCATTAAAGACATCCAGAAGCTGTAAGGAACACAAAAATATTGTATATCTTATTTCAGCTTCAATGATAGTGAGACAATTTAAAAATTATAGATGCCCAGAATAGTATAAAGTAATTTAGAAACAAACAATATTTTGGTCAAAAATCTAAAGTTTATACCAAATTTTCCTGCATCCACAGGAAATTCGAAAACATTTGCAACAGAAATCTTTAACTTAGCTTATTTTCCTTGACTTGTTTCTCTTAGAGTCAAGTTATTTTAAATTTCATTTATTATATTGCTGCAGATAATCAATAGATTTGATTAAGACAGGCTAGTTGGCTTTCTACAAAGAGATCTCAAGGAGAGAGCCGATTACAGCATTGGAACCTCCTCAGGAGAACAAATGTGTAAGCAATCTAATCGCTGTCATCATTTATCAGGCAGCACTGCATTAGCTGGTATTTTTTGTGTTACAGGTGAGTAGAGCAAGACTTTTAAATGAAGGATTAAACTTTGTGTAACACAGGAAAATCAAGTTTTTTCAGCATAAAAGCCCCAAATGTAGCTCTTCTCAGAGACATATTTACGGGGATTGACTCAGCAGCCTCCCGTGGATCCATTTTCCTGGGGCAGAATGAGGCATTGCAAGTGGAAAAGGCTGCTGCTCCTCTCTGCACACAGCCTGAGCTGAGAGAGCCCCCAGCTCTGGCTGCTGGCCCCTTGAACAGCACGCTGCAGAAAATGAATTGCTTCCTGTATCACATTAGTGGAGGTGTCCTCGTACTGAAAACCTTAGGGCGAAGCTGTTATTGCTGTCATGTTCTGACAGCACACCCACATATTCCTGGGGAGCAGAGAAGTTATGAAGATGGCAGCAGCGCCCAATGTCACTTTGGTGCACTGGGACTGTGGGACTGCTCACCTTAAATACTGTTTGGCTGGATCCAGCTGTTGTGCTGGGGCAAAAAGGAAAGATGAGTGTTTATAAGAACTGACAAAGAGGAGTAACTTCCCTAATTTCCCAATATTGGCCGCTGCAGTCATGCTATGGTCATGTGGCAGCATCCTGGACACACAGCTGTGCTGTCCTGGCTGTTCAGACTGTCACTGCCCTGACCCAGAGCAGGGGGAGTGGGGACACATGTGCAGGGTCAGGGCTGTGAGATGTCCTTGTGTGGTTTGATTCACTGGTGTGGTGGCAGCAATGTACTTCACCACATCCCAGGGACCTGCAGTGATTTCACTGAAAGGCAAAACCACCTGAGCTAGGGCCAGGCTGCCAGAGACCTCCAGGTGAGCAACAATTCCCTTGTGGCTTCCACTAAAAGAACTAAAAGTGCCCCATTAGCAGGCAAACCCCCATCCTCCCTTGCTGTGATGTAGTATGGCTCCTGTGAAATGAGGAGCTTGCATTTTGGACAACTTTTCTTTGGTATTTCTGAAATAGAAGAAAACTGTGCCGTCAAAAGACTTTCAAGGAGAAAAGCCAGTTAAGAGAGGGATTGTACAGTCTGTCTTAAATAA
Organism: Leptocoma aspasia; assembly: GCA_013399835.1. Classification (NCBI taxonomy): domain Eukaryota; kingdom Metazoa; phylum Chordata; class Aves; order Passeriformes; family Nectariniidae; genus Leptocoma; species Leptocoma aspasia. Next base: position 345,640 of record VXAX01003853.1, read on the forward strand.
TTTGATTTATGGATTGACTTCCTTCATAAATATTCACTCCCAGCTCCTTTATTTTCTTACTTTATTTCTTTCTGGCTGATGTGGATCCAGAAATGTGGATATGGATTAAGTGCATCCATAGTGTACAAATATGGATATATTTCCCTTTGAAATTGTAGAAAGAAAACAAATGCCACCATACCCATTGCTTTCTTTATATATTCCTCAGTGAAGTGCATGGATTTCTCTGGCTGGAAAATGACTTAATGAATGAGAAGCCTGCTTTTTCTAAAATGTGGGGGTTTTTTACTTAGTTTTAACAATGTCAACATTCTTAAGAAAATGATGAAACCACATGTCCTCCGCTCATGGCAGCCAGAAGTTGCAGCAGGGCAATATCCTGACAATGTCCATTTCTACAACCTCAGGGCTGTGACAGAGTTCTTGTGTTTGTTCTCTTCTCTGTATGGCAAGAAAACTCAATGGAGTTACAGAGAAGTGTGTCCTTTCAAAGGCTACTGGAAAGGACTTCATTAGTGTTTTGGAAGCATCAAGTCTCCTCCATTTTTTACAGCTGGCCTGTTTCTTTAGATTGCACAGCATTGTCAGAATCCAGGGCACAGGGCATGTTTTCTGTGTGTTTTAGAAAGCCCTGACTCTCAGCAGAACACTGTTTTTAACCTTTGTCCGGGGAAAAAATTGCCAAGGCTTTGGGATGAGTTGGAGAGCACAGGTGTGAACTAGATATGTAGCAGTAGTAATAGTAGTCTATCACAGGGTGAAGTATTTAGGGTTTTAGGATTTTAGTATGAGAGTGAATGGGAGACAAGATGGAGGATTTAGGGTGTTGTCTCCTCTCCTTCTTCTTCTTCCACCATTTTCTGTAGCATTGGTGGCAAGAAGTCATTGGTTAGAGAAAGCAGTTGCATAGGTGCTACATGTGTAGATTAGTAGAAGTTATTGGTAGTAAAGTAAAAACAAGATACGTGTTAGAAAGTAATTGGGCTGATTATCTTTAAAAAGACCTAGATTTTGGGTATTGAGGCCATTTTTGTCCATTTTATGCCTTGTTTCTCATACGCTCAGTCTGGCATGCAGACAGCGTACTGAACATAAGAGAAAAATAAACAACAACCTGAAGACCAAGAGACACAGTGAGTCCTGCGTGTTTTTCATCTCTGGCAAAGAACTCATGAGAGGGAACCTCCTTCAAGGGCCCAGGGGGCAGGTTCCCAGCAGTGTGTGGGGTTCAACAACAACCACCAGAAAGAAAAGACCCCAACAGGTAGTAGCCTCCACACCATTTGCTCTCCTTGAGTATAGTAGAAAAGCACCTGTCTTGGAAGTCCATTGGCTCTAACATAACATACCTAGCAGTGAGGATTCCCAAATATAAAATATTGAGGAGGAAGGACAAATCCCTTCATCTTCTTGTTCTGCAGAAAATTGTAATTCCTTCAGAGTTTTGTTTAGTTTTGTTTGTTTGTTTCGGTTGGTGATGGGGACATTTTGCTTTCTTTTTTTTTAATAATAAAGGAAATCAAATAATGATTTCACTTGGAATGATTTCTTTTTCCCAGGACTACATAATAACTGTTCGTGTATTTTTTGTGTTCTAAGACGAAGATATTTCTTCTGAAGTCAAGAAAATTAGACTTCAGATTCTGGAATGATTTGACATTTTAGATTCACCTGTTTCCTTTTCAATATCCTCATCATAAGCATTGTGGGACCAAGAGGTTTCTAGATGTAGTCTTTTGTGAAAGTGCTCATAACAGAAATTACTTCTAACCACAGATGTTGTAAAAAAACCCCCACCTAACAGATAATAATTAACAGATACATCTTTTCCTGAAAGTTCCTTTTGCAGGCTAGGGCACTGTAGTCTTCCCTACACTGGATAAAGCAGAAGTAGAGATTTATTCAGAGCACTGGGCTATGAGACTGTAAATCTAAGGTCTATTCCCAGCTCTGTCTCAGAGCCTGACTTTGATACCTAAGGCAAGTCATAGACTCTCTGTACCCCAATGCTAACATGAAAAATGGCAGTGATGACTTGTGCAATTTTCCACAGCCATGCTGAGGTTAAATTATATGAGATTGTAGGATACATTTCAGATTTTTTTATTAATGGGTGAGTAAATAGAATTAACAGGGATATCACTTTTAATACATACAAACGTGGGAAAAGTCCCTTCTTCATCTCCAGTGAATGTACAAAGATATTATAAATGGTTTCCTTCTCTGGTGTGTGAATATACACACATGAGATACTTGTGGACTTACTTGAACTGCTTTTGACTAAAAATTAGTGAAAATACATAGATACTGGTGAATACATGACTGTAGGAGCAAGTTGTTGAAATTATCATGTTACAATATCTAATAACCAATTCACATCTAAAATATCTGTTGCAAAGATGTTATTAGGGGAAAACAGGAGCAGGATAAATCTTGTCCTAACATCACCTAAAATGATGAGCTTACAAGAGCAAAATGGTACAGTTGCTATAGGCAGAATAAGGCCACTGTACTGACCATTCAGCTGTATGGTAAAGTGCTTTAATTTGGCTGTGCTCAGCCTGCCAGTGATCTTATTCTGCGTCATGCAGGCAGGTGTAGAAGAGACTTGTTTGCTAATTAGTGTTATGATTTCAGATGCACAGCTGTAATGAAGCATGAAATGGCAGTCACCAGTGATATTCCTGCAGCCTTGCTACGTCAGCCTGATGAGATGGCTGCACATTGTCGATACCAGCAGGCAGAAAGTCCCAGAAGAAAAATACTAGCTCAAGTGAGAAGGGGTTATTTAGTGGAGGGCAATTAAGGAGACGGATAGTCCTAATTACACATGCAAGTGCAGAAACTAGGTAGGCTTTTAGTATGGTGGTGACAAGAGTTACAGTCTATTAGGTTCTCTTAAGGATGCTGCAGAGGAAATGTGTTAATTCAGAGCATCAAAGAGCATTAGAAAAACCCCACCAGATAATAGACCAGTGGTGAGAGCCTCACCAATCAGATCTGCTATTGTTTAGTGAGCTAATAAATGGAAAGGACTGCTCTGAGCCCGTGAGAAACTGGGAGACCACTGCTTCATGAACATACCAAGGTGACATACAGCACACAGGTAGTTTGGGTCATCAGTGACACATCCAAGACAGCTGGCTGTTGCATGGGTATTTTTCATTATATTCTATTTCAGATATGAAATTTCAAGGACTTTTTGGAATAAGATTGGACAGGACATATTCTGTTTGTGAAAGTATGAAAAATTCCAGAGAGAACAAACAAGTCTTTTCCACCAAAGAGTGCTTTGTGATGCTCTTACTGCTGTCCTTGGCCACCTCATACCTGCACATCAGGCAAGACTTGACACATACTAGCTCTTCTGCACTCTGTTTCACTCATGTTTCCATTCTAAGGGAGCAGGGGGATATGTTCCACATGAGAGCCCACTCTGACCATGTGCTGGTTTTGATCGACAAGAGTACAAAATCTGGGGACATATTATCACACATTAGTAAAAAACTTTATTTCAGTGCTGTTTTCAGAGAGAGTATAGCATGAAAGGGAGCCTGGGGTCAGGTTACCTTGAATTGTGGCTACCTCTGTATATTTCCATTGCTTTAAAGAAGTGTGTTTTGAATTCATTCTTGCTCACCAAACATGTTTAACTGCTTTGATAGAAAGCAATCTCTAAATTTTCTACCATTACTTTATGCATAGACCTCATAAGAAGTGCAAGACACTGACAATCTGAGCCATGAAGAAGGTCATGCTATGCAGTGACATGATTGTTTCTGACTTAGACTTTATGTTCCTTTAAAATTATTCTAAAATACGCTCCCCTTTTCATGTCTTTCTCCAGATTTTGGGATGGCTTTATCAAGTCTGAACTCTGACATGCCAGTTGTTTCCTCCTGCCTTTCATTGGATTCAGTTGTGCCTGATATTATCACCGATAAACTTGCCCACTCTGAGACCCACCTGCAGCTGAAAGCCATGTCAGAACAGTTTATTCCAGTTCATTAAAGCCATCCTTGGTTTTTTTTTCCTTTCTCCATTCCTTCAGTAATGGATGATTTTGCAGTCCCTTTCAAAGATAGTGTTCTATTAGTACCTTTTATCATATAAGGGAATCTGTTAAACTTGCTGTAGTCATGCATGATGCATGGCATATTTGACTTCTTGTATGTGATCTGCATCTGGAAAGAACAGGAGAAATATCACTGTGTTCATATTTTGTGAAAAATCAGTAGGGTGGCATTGATCTGGTCTCAAAAGATACCTACACGTTTTTCATATCAAGAAAACATTTTAAAATTCTTGATTAAAATTTACCAATTACCACAGGAAATCACTACAGTGGTTTAGGGTATGTTCTTCCCCTCACCATCTCCCTTCTGCTGATTCTCCCTGAACTTTTTGGACTGCTTCTGTCCAGGGCAAATTGCAGTACCTAGCTATATTTTAATCACAGTATATATTAACAGATGTTTTTTTATGTTGTATCTTTTATTTTGTTTAAAATACATAAGATTTAAAGAAACCAAACTCAATTACTTTGTTTTTTTTCTAGTGCACTTCTAAAATGTGTGTAAATTCAAACTTAATTCTATTTTTTTGTTTACATTTAAGTTATATATAGAGCACTTGATTTCTGATTGTAACTACAAAGAAAAAATTATGTAAGGCTTGGTAATTCTTTATGCTCAGCTTTGTGAGGTCTGTGCTGACACATTTTTCTGGTCTGTGAGAGGGTCCTTCAATGGCAGGACACTCATATGCTCTGCCAAGCACCCTGCCCAATTTTGTGCTGTCTAAAGAGCTACTGAGGGTGAATGCTGCCCTATCAAAGAATCATAGAATCATATGAAAGGGAAAAGTAGATTGAGGTATTGATAAGGAAAGACATATTGCACTCAAGGTTGGGTCTACTTTATGGCCTTGGCAGAAATTATTTTGAAGGGTTTTTATGTAGACTTTAGTTTTGTTTCCATTAGTGAGCTGGTTCAGAGCAGTGGTGCTGCTTAGAAATGAAACCTTTTTTCTGACAGCATCCTTGGTTTCCACTGTAGATTTTTATGCCAGAACTCAGTTCATTTTGGAGGAAAATCAACAGGAGCTCTTTTCAAAAAGTGCTTCAACACTTAGAGAGGAACTTTAGACCCAAACCATGGGTGGGGGTTTTACTCTGACTTAGGCCTCTGGTGTGGGTCTCTGCCTCTTTCCTTCAGTTTTCCATCACGAGTAGCTGAAATGTTTCTCTTGAAAGAAGAAATCCAATTGGAAATAAACTGCCCGTGCCCCAGTAGTGGGAGAGAGTGCTCAGCATGTACTGCTTTGATCTATTGATCCACAAATTGCTAAATTCAGCCTACCTGTTGTGGAAATTATAAACAAATCACAGTAATATAAGGAAGCTGGTGACTTAGGCTGGGGCTTAATAGAGCAGAGATGTGAAATGAAGTCTGGGGAAGATGTGCTGTATTTCATTGCTCAGCTCAAGAACAAGAAATAATGAAGGAACTTGTAAAAAGTTACGGGAGATTTACCAGTTTGCCAGCATTTGATTGATGTATTACTGAATTTTTCAGAAACAAGTTGATAAAAGCCACCAGCCTTATTCCATTTCTTTTTCAGTCAAAATACAGAAATATTTTATTTAAAGGTATGTGTCTTTATTTGATTTGGGTGAAATGAGAGGAATTATAGTTAATATAAATAATCACAGAACTGGGGATAATGTCTGAAAATCAAAACTATTTATAGACTTTCTAGTTTGCTTTTTTTTGTTGTTGTTCTAGATATACAGCATGGGGGGTTTGTAAACTATTGTTTGTGTAGTAAAGGTGGAATTAGGTGATGCATCACTGGTAGCCAAAATCCGATAATGAATAAAGTTTTATGCATGGAAATTATTCATAAATCCAGACATTGATCTATAATCATCTGGAGAAACAAGAAGGCTGAGGGGGAATGCCAGTGGAGCTACAAGTCATGGAGATTGACTCCCTGTGGCGTTAGAAACATTTTTCTTCCTATATACTCATTCCCTCTACTATAAAAAGGCTATGAAATACTAATCTTTGGAGAAAAAAAAATATTAAATTTTATTTCAATAATTTAAAAATAGAGTCTATTATCTTAACATGTAATTCCACACATTTGATACCAAGCATGCTTTCTCAATAACCTACATTCTAACATATGCATGTAACATATATATTAATTACTTTTTATATTGGTAGTAACAATATTATTACTACATATAGTTCAAATAAATGGTTTGAAGGATTTTAAAAAATCCATAAATAGAGCAATATAAGTGACTACTGAGCTGCCTAGCTAGGAAGATTCTGCAACCAAGCACATTCAGGAATGTCTCCTCAGCCCTTACTCAGTAGTTACTTCAATTTCTCTAGCATGAACAGTCCTACCATCTTCCTCTGCATTCCATGTTATCGTTCTTTCTCGATGGAATTCTGCCCAAAGCCTTAATTTCCTTGGAAAATTAGAAACTACGATTTTCAAACCTGTCCATTTCATTATCTTCAAGCAGGATAATAAGATTCTTATGATAGTTAATATGGCCCTGATAAATCTTCTTCAGTAAGAGGAAGATTTATCTATGTAATGTAATGTATGTATGTAATGGGATTACATATGTAATGTAATGGGATTATGCACTATAATGTAATGGGATTATGCATATGTAATGGGATATGTAATGGGATTATGCACTATTCTTATAGGTGCTGCAAAGTGAGTGGTATTAAGAAGTATTATTTCTCTATTTACTATAATTTTAATTTTCTTTTCATCTGTTGTACCATATTAAGTACACTTTCTCATTTGAAGCAACAATGGATGTAACTTCTGTATCTCTTCCTGCCCAAACCATTGACATCATGGGTTTTTTTGTTGAACTTATTTTTGTTTATATTGCTAAAGGCAGAAAAAGATATGTAGAATTTTGTCAATTTATCAGCTTATTTTGTTTCCTGAAAAAACCCAAACCCAACAACATTTAAATAATTTGATCCAATATACAAAAACAGTACTCCCAGTGTCTTAGGGCAGAATCCTCGTTACCATTGCTAATTATATCACCCTCCTTTTTTTCCTTTCCTCAATGCTATCGAATGAACTTTTCCAACATCACCACAGCTGTCTTACATTATTTCCACCCTACTATTTTTCAAACCTATCATCCTCTAGCTCACTAGGATGGCTGGCACCATCCTGTGTTCTGTATGGCCTTTGCAGAGTGACTGCATTTTTTGAACTGTTCTACCCCTCTCCCTTAACTAAAGCACATCTGAAAAGTAATTTATTTAATGACAGTTAAGGAAATAATTTGAATTTATTGCCTATTTAATTTAAAATATAAATGAAAGATGAGATAAAATGTTGCAGGGAAGACTTTAAAAGTGGGCATGGAAATTGCTACAGGGAAAAGGGGGATATACAAGGAACTGCTTAACATACAGAAACCTATGTGAGGAACAGAAGTGCATTTAATGCATTGCAGATGTTGATATATGCATCAGTGTGTGTTGCTGATTAAGACCAAAGATGTAGGGAGCATCTGTGGATGACAGCACAGGATTCCTACCCTAGGACAGGCGTAGTTATTGTCCTGTCTTTCCAACACATCAGTAATGACGAGGTAGGAGATACAAGCAGTGTTAATTTGCATTTCTCCTTGCAGTCACTCTAGATACCTGAATAGAAAACTGATTGTGGAATAGGCTATGGGTTTAGAATGTTAATCACTTTTATTTTCCCTGTCCACATATATGTGTGAAAAGCTTCCTGCCTTGTCCTTCTGCCTTCCAATCTCATGGATTACCCCTTTTCACTCCTGCTATTTTGCTCAAGTTCTGGCTCACTTTATTTTCAATTAGGAATTGAAACTAAAGAAATAGAATAAAGAGAAAGAACTGCAGGGCTTTTTTTTGAAAATCAGTTTGGTTTCATATTTTCTTTAGTTTTTCTCTTCTAAAAGGCCACCATTTCTAGGAGCAGAGATGCTGCTCTTCACACCCTTCACTGATTTCAGGTTAGATAACAAAATGGAGGCGTTCTGCCTGTAACTCTCTTAGCAGTTTCCCTTCTGCCTTAGTTTTCTATTCTAAAATATCATTTCAAAGTGTTTCAGTACTGTTAAAGAGCTCCTGTTCTCTATTACACAAGTGCCTGTGTTTCAGTGACTAGGTGATCCATACATATATGTGTGTATGAGCATGTGTATGTATAAATCCATAGTGTACGAGTATAGCATGCATATAAAATGCTTTATTACTTTGCATGAAGATAAATGAAGGTTTTANNNGTCTGTTTTGTTTTGTTGGGGGGGGGTGGGTTGGTTCCTTTCCTGCAAAATTTCAGCAAAGCTTGAACAAAATGCACTTGCAAAGAAATGAACATCCCATTTGTAATTTTCACTTCCAGTGGCACTAAACGTGTGTTTAATATCTTTCCTCCCCAATCTAGTTCAGCATTCCCAGGGAGGGTTGAAAGATGAGAGTAATGTGCAGAGCAGTGGAGAAATGCCGTGGGAGTGGATAAATCTGCATGACCCTGGACACATTCCAGCTACCTCCCTGTAATGTGCTCCAGCAGCTGCTGGCAGAGCTCTCGTTTGCTCCCTGAAAGTCACCTACCATAATCCTGATTCCACAGTACCACTTTGTGCAGGCAGTTGCTGGAGTAGCTGATGTGTTGGACATTCAGATAGGACATAACCAGTCCAAATTGTATATTCCCATGGCTGTCTGCATGGCAGAAAAGAAACATATGTGATCCACAGCCAGGAAGCAGAAAACTTGGACCAAGGATTGTAAAGTTCAGAGCAGAAAGGATAAAAATTAAGTAGGGTAATTTTTAAGAAGCAAACAGAAAAAAAAAAAAGGAAAAATAACCATAAAACATATACAATCGAGCCAATAGGCCAGACATAGAAAAAACAGAGAAACTGACAAAGAGGGAAAACAAGGGAAGTTGCAATTCTCTAAGCAATGGAGATCTGTAGGTCAGCTAACTTTTTAGGAGCCTCAAGTACAGCAAGTTTCCTTTTTTGATCCTTCTTACAGGACACTGTTCATTAATTTAAATTAAAGCTCCCAAAGTAAGTGCCATCCCCTGGTCTATTGCCAGTTTGTCTCACAATAATTGGCTGTGTCAGCTGAGCACTCTCTCTCAGGCTTTCTTTTCCTAATATTACCTGTCAATTAGTCCCTCTCCAGATTCTAATGCAATGGGGTGAATATCTCCCAAAAAACCAGAAAGCCTCCCTGTTATAGACTGTGTGCAAATCTAGAAACATGATTAATTTTGAGAACCTGTTAAACATTAAGGACAACATAGTGGCCAAAAGAGCCAACTGGTGGGGCTTGCTCCACACATCACACTTGGGATTTTCCCCATGCTTCCAGTAATTTTTAATGTTTTTACTTAGACGATGAAGAACAAAAGAAAAGCATTTCATCCTCTTTGAAGCTGGCATTTTAAAACATCCAGGACATATGGAAATGAACAACAAGTTTTTTTTTTAAATAATATTTTCTGTGTGTTTTGCAGGGCTGTGTGCTTTGATTTGATTTGGTTTTCGTGGTTTTTTTAAACTGTCCAACACTGCCTTTATTGCCAGTAAGTAAGGAAAGGAAGATGGACAGGGTTGCCAAGCTACTAACTGGAAGAAACTTGAGACTCCTGAAGAGAGGAAGGAGGTGACCTTGAAGTGCAAAACTATTGCTTGTGGTGAGTGGAGTTTAATAGGCAGAAAATTCTCGTGCTGTAGCAGAATATTTATCTGTCTCTCAAGGTTTTTTCCTTGAAAAATATTGTGTTTGATAATTTACTTGTTTCTTTTTCTGATACAAAAATATGGTGAAACTAATAGATATTGCATTAGAAAAGCAAATAAAAAAGCTGAAAAGATAGACGAGTTCCAATATTTGTGTGCCAGTTTAGTAAGCTTTTCTTTTCTGAGAAGGTATTTAATGGGATTGTGGATATTTGAAGATCTTGTAGGATTTGAGCTTATAATACAACATGAAAGAAATTATAAATATTACAAAAATAATGATATTTTATGCTTTGAAGTATTAACTGCTCTGCTCAGCTGTCATTCTTTTCTTTCTTTTCATTTTGTACATCAATCAGCCAAAATTTTTAAAAAGGAATGCTTATCTCCTTTTTCTGTATTGATATCAACCTGCTGTGATCTCTGGACAAAGAACACCTTGTTGAGAGAAACATGTTGTTGAGAAATACCTTGATCACTCCTTAGCACAAGCAGTTATGCCACAGTAAGTGGAACAAATATGGAGAGTTGTAAGCTTAAGGTTTTGGAAACAGAAAGCACAAATGATTCAGTTCTTTGCTTCTGTCACAATACTCAGAAAAGCAGAGGAGGTATATCTTTAAGTTCCACAGAAATACAGTCTATGCCCAGGCAGTGAAGAATTGCAAAAGAAGTTTCGAAGTAGTTGCGCTTAATTTATGTGACAACAGGGATTCTGCAACAGCTGGGCACAATTTTTCAGGCAAATCTTTTAAGGCAACACTTTAAGGAGTATGAAAAAGTAGGCTAAACTGGTTTTGTCTCAAATTGGTACAAAGTTCTCTTGGAAACTCTAGGATCTGATCTTCAACAATGGATAAAACTTGGTAATATATTTAGGAGATGAAATAATTTTAAATGGATTTAAAAATCTTGTCTAACAGTAAAATATATTTGGTTTTATTATATATATTTTTTTCTTGTATACATCTTAATTTATCACAGACAAAAAAGAAATTACAAAAAAGATAGAAAAACTGCAACTGCAGATTTATGTCTTTCTTTCTGTTTGTTGAGGTTTGATTCATAGCAACTTTGTTTGACAGACATGCTCTTCTTGTGGAGTGTGATGCCTTTAGGAAACACGAGGAGCTCCACAAACCCATTTATCACATTGGTCCAAAATGCTCACATTACAAAGAACATTTTTTATGTTCTGCCTTTTCCTAGTTTTCTTAGCCAAAGACCAGCATTGTATCATGTCATCCTGCTGACCATATTTCTTAAGTGCCTGTTTTCATGCTGTCCTAAATAATCCTCTCAAAGAGAAGAAATTATTTTTAAATGTTACTCTGGAAATTTTCCATTTGAAGCTTTGAATGACTTTCCACTGGTATCTAGCTAACACTTGCACTGAATATCCAAGCATAAGGAATCCTCCAGGTAGAAAAGGTGCTTGTAGGAAACACAAGTGAAACCTCTCCTTAGTAAATCTGAAGAAATGAAGGGTTCTCAAAGACTTTTTTTTTTTTGGTCAAAATAAAGATCACCATTGTACCATAGAACCTAAGCTGATACTTTTAATGTTTTTTCAATGATGGGTGATGGAAGAACTGTTGATGTTGTATAAATACTTGTTTTCTTGTTTTTATTGCTGTCAAATGATTTGGGAATATTTGTACTCTCTCCCATTTTATTTAAGGTGATCATTTTACACACATTGTTTCATCCTTCAGCCCAAGCAGTTAGATTTCTTTACTACTTTTCATCAATGCTGCCTTTTTCCTGCAGTTTTAATTCACAGGAATAAGACTGAATCATTCTTTTACTCTTGCTAGTGAAGCAACAGTGGCAAACATGGAGCAACCGGGTGAATGTCATATTCTGGATTACATTTAGTTCTTCAATATTCTACAGTATTCAAGAGGTCACACTGGATGATCACACAAGTTCTGGTCACCTTCCCATAAACATCCAGTGTTGGGAGGTTTTGCTTCAGTGAGCACTGTTTTTTTTTTTATTATTTCACCTTTCAGAAAGTAAGGCATGGTTGTCACTGCTGGTAAAGTGCCAACCACTCCTAAAATAACTAGGTCTGGAAAACTCACATTTTAAATGCTTTAAATTACCTATTCTTTGTTAGTTGTGCTTTGTAGATAGGTAGGGCAAAGCATTAAATAAATGCTGGCAAGAAACCCAGAAGACAATGTTTTCTGCAATCATGCCCTTTGCTGTTATTGGTCTAAGAAAGGCCAAGTTTGATACGATTTTGTCTTACCTCTGTTCCCTGGGGAAAAGAAACACTGTCAGATTAGCCCTGCTCTTCTAAGGGGACCTTTTACTCAGCAAGTAGCAAATGATTCACTCCTCTAAACTGGACCTAAGCTTGTAAGTATGACATGTTTTCCCTGAGAGGCTCTGTCTAAACTTTTCCACACTGAGAGCAGAAGGCAGAGATCCTTTCAGTAACTCTGCATGGTGACAGCTCCCCAGACAGTGGCCTCTTTCCCATGCACCACCCCGGCCTCATGAGTATTCAGTTTCAGCTGCTGTTTCAGCACTCTGTTCAGCTTTTCTTTCAGTTATTATTCAGTTCAGCTGAGTTCAGCATTTGTCCTTGATTCACAACTCAGTCTCTTGGGTAGTCTTATAGGATATCCTTAGGTACGTGATTTATTGTGTTACTTTATGATAAAATAGGTGTAGGTGAATGGATAAAAAGATAGATAAACAGATAGATAGGTATGGATATTAATAGATATGCATCAGCTTGCCTTGTGCAATTCTATAAATGCTTACGGGAAATAAGAGATAATTAAATTTACCATCATGTCATGTCTGATATTCCAGGAAAATATTTCAGCCAGGAGCAATCTTCCTAGATCTCTTATTCAAATAAAAATCAACAAATTACAGTAAGCATGCTGTCAGAAAAGCTCTTTCCTCTGATATTTTAAGATGATTCCACATGATGGTAGTCAGGACAATTCCATTAGTGGAACTAAAAAATGTTTATGTGTTTAATATATTTTGGGATGTCTGTTCTAGTTACAGTGGGAAAGGCTTGGTACCCCATCCAACAGCTGCTAAAAATGTGTTATGAAGTCCAGCCTTGAACCTTGGTGTGACTTTATGTCCCATGCTACTGTCAATGTCTGTCCCCTCTTGATGAGGATGCAATCTTAGTTCAGACCCCCAGCTCGGTGTTGGATAATTGTGTGAAATTACTGTTCAGGAAGGTGGTGGAGAAGCAATATCTTTAAAATGCCATTCTGCCAGAGAGCTGCTTGGCTTGAAGCTGGAACTGAGAAGAGAACAGTCATAAAAGAAAGGTTTCATCTTTTTCATGGGATGTGTGAATACAGTGTTTGACAGCACAGAAAAAGGGAGCAAGGCTGGGTTGGCAGAACGAGTTGTATTACTCTTTAGGGGGAAGCTGCAGCACTCATTATTCACTTGAGAACAAACTATTTCAAATACTCTGGGAAAACCTGCAGGTTTTCTTCCATTCTTTGTCTGTATAGAACAGGCCAAACACAAACACGCGAAAGGGAATAGAGTCTGCACTCTTCAGGAAAAACATTGAATGCTTTTTGGTGTTTTATTTCAACAAGTTTTATCCATTATTAGTAAATTTCTTTCAATTCTTCATTAGCTTCTTTCTGTTGACTTGCAGAACAATTCTTCATAGTTAAATTGCACAAGGAGAACCTGTCCCACTGCTTTTAGGGTCAGGATGAAATAATCTGAACAGCAGGAGCAGTGACAGTTCAATTAGCAACACTGGCAACTTCTGTGGAATGGGAACACTGCTAGAGCCAAAGAGCTCGCTGGCACTGAAATGTCTCTCGTGAGGGGGAAGTGAAGAGTCCTTGGTACAGATTTGTAGATTAGTGTGACAGACAAGAAAATGAGTAACCAAGTTGGGAAGCTGTAAACACAGTACAAAGCTTTTCCACGCCATGGTTCTGTGCTGAAAGAATCTTTCTCAGCAAGAACAGCAAGACTTTGTTAGGTAATGTATGTACCATTTGCTGCTTTCAGTACATTCATTAAAGAAACTCTGCCTTTTTGTTAGCTTTTCAAATCAGTTTTTCTTTTAAAACTGTGTTCCCGTAGATGCGCTCTTATTTTTTTGTTTTGTTTTGTTTTCCTTTTCAAGAGTCGCAGAATTTCTTGGTTTCTATTGTTCTGTTGTTGTTCCCCTCATTGCTCTATGGTTGAACCAAATTTCTGGGGCAACTTCTCAGTACCACATCTTCTTCAGAGATTTTACTTAAGGAGTAAATTAATTTTCAAAATATCTTTTTATTTTGAGGAAATACAGTTATAAACACTGGTCTCATGAAATAAAATTTATGTGCAGTAATCTCTATAAATGCTCCCAAACTGTGTCTCTTCCATAATTAATATGTTGACATTTTAGGAGGAAGGAAGGACTAGCTGTAAAGTCACAGTCAGTGAAAACAATTGAAATTCTATTCCCAGCTCCTACTCCAGATTCTCATCGTGATGTCAATCTTTTTGACACTATTTTTTAAGTGAATGATTAAATAATTTTTAATACTCTATTGTTGAAAGTTAAAGGGCCTGATTATTTTGGTTTTGTTTTGTTTTGTTATCTACTCAATATAGCTGTCAGTGACAATGAAGAGTTTTAAAACATTATTGTTCCTCTGGAAAGGATGAACTCACATTAAAATTTATTTCCTTTGGGTCCTCTTCTGAATTCTGTGCTCAGTTCTGAAACAAAGGTCTAAATGTGGGCTACACCAGTATGATTTCGAATAGGAATTCCATCTTTGAATGGATGTTTAAAGGTTGTGTCCTTTGCTTCCATAGGAATGAGATGTTGGTAGGGAACAGGAATGCACAAAGTGGTTGCTTTGGAACAGTAAGGAGTGTAATTGTCAGCAAGCTGAAACCTTAAAAGCATTCAATAAAACATACTTAAATTGGTCTTTGCTCTAATTGACTAATTTCACCTTTCAGCAGTAGATCCAAATGTGCCAAATAAGTTACCAAATGAGTCACGATGTTCCTCTATTTGTTAAAATATTATCTAAGACAATGAAAGTATATTTGAGGGAGAACAGAGAGCTTTTTTTGTTAAGACTACTAAACGGGATATGAGCTAGGTAGAAAATGGAGATCTAGAGATAATATTTACTGTAGAAATTCACTTTTACAAGTAAAAGTGTATTTGTTTCTGAAAATTACTTACAGAGAAGATTTTTTTATGCCTCACTGCAAGCTGGAACACAGAAAACAGTGTAAAGTTCAGAACTGTATTACGATTTTTTTTTTTCCATACAGGATACCACTTAACAATTTTACAATTCAAAGTGGCTGGAATAAAATATCTACATTTAGCAAAAAGAAACTTCAGCTACGTAAATTTCCAGAAGTATTTTCAAAAATTATTGAAGTTCCTCAGGGAAACATATTTTGTAATTGTGGATACTGTTCATTCTCCTGTTGATGTCTGCTTTATTGTACTTGACAGACTTTTGAGCTTTTATGAGTTTTCAGAAAATCTAGAAGAAAATTATCATTTCTTTCCCCTGCAAGAGGTTTTGTTTGTTCTTTGTAATCACAGGACTAAAGCACATGGAGTTTTTGATATGATCAATACTTTGAAAACTCTGTGCTGTTTTTCCACCTATGCTGAGACTCATGAAAAGTTAACACTTTTTATCAGCACCTGAACCAAATCAATAGTTAAGGTAATTAATTATTGCTATTTGATGGATCATTTTATTGCACAGGTAAAATGTGGGGACTACATGGGGTTATAAGAGCTTGTTCTTGGTGAATTGAGAATTGCAAGTAATAACAGTGGTTGTGTGGAAGGGATTCAGATTACACTTTGTGCTCTGGGATAGATTAAGTTGGGAAGTCCAGAGTAACCCTATGTGACTTATTTCACTGAAAAAAGGCACAGCTATCCCAAACAGATCCTATTTGTAAAAAATATCCTATTATAAAAAAGTATTTTTTTACAGATACATATTTATCAGGAAAACAATACTCCATCCTTTAAAAGAATGTGATTAGGAGAAATTTTTGTGGCTAAACATTGGGTCCTATACGCAGGAATTTTGAGGTTGGGCCCTGCTTTTAGACTCCATGTTTTATTTCTTCCTCTAGAGAATGGTGATATGAAAATTTCTTGTCACACATTTCAGTAACAGATCAGAGCTCTACTCAGCGCTTAGCACACTAAGGCTTTCATCTGTGTTAGGTCTTACAGGCATTATTAAAATAACACTTGGTTTTAGCTGTCTCTCTTACCCTTGAAAGAGATCAAATGTTTGCTATGTGCCTATCACTTACAAAGAGCTATTTTGAAAGTAAACTTGAGTGTGGGAAATTCTGCCTCATGTTCTGAAGAGCTCAGCCCAGAAACTTTGGTCAAGAGACACCCTTAAACTTCTCAGAATGAAGTGCAGATATTCCCACAGTACTGAGGAATCCTACATACAAACAGAACTTAGCCAGCTACCTACATCATATTGTCCTTACATACACCATCTCCAGCCTGCAGTGGGGTTTGTTTTAATTGTTGTCTTACTTTTGTTTTATGTAGTCTTTTAGGACCAGGAAAAGTGATAACACTGTCTTTGTACAAAACTACAAATTTATATGTGATTGGAAGTAACGATCATGACAGTGACGGTAAAAAATCCTTCTGTATTAAAAATTGGAGACAGAGGAGAGAGCGACTTTTTGTGTCAAGAATCAGTGAAAGGAAAAAAGATGCATGAAACAGAAAATCAAATGGCAAAGCTGAGGTTTTAATACACCAATGAGACCTGTGACTTGACTTAAAAGAGCAAGCACTGAGTTAGTGGTTGCTTAATTCCAAGAGGGATTTTAAGGTAAAGGCAAGAGGGAATTACGTTAACAGACTCATTCCTTTTAAACGCATGAACAGAGGATGTTATGGTGAGGTGCACATATGGTGCATATCTAATCAGTCTGTACTCTTTTAGGATGGTTCTCATAACTCTAAAACACTTTGCCTAGTTTCCACTTAGAAATTTTCTTGTCTGGAAAAAGAAAACCCATTTTCTTCACTGACAAAGATAAATCACTTTCATCATGCAAGGATATTGCAGTTTGGTTTTGATGTATAAATGCCCCTTAATTTTAATTTCTCTACAATCAAGGAAGATTCCTAGTCAGTCAGGGCAGCATGGGATGTGTTTCAGTAGAGTTGAGATCTGCTCTAAGTACTGCCAGAGGCTTGTTAAATGACTTTAGGGAAATCACCTTGAAATCATTCTTCCTATGTTCAGAGCTGTGACTGAGAAGTTCTGTGTAATGCAAGCAATGTCACATTAACACACACCCTTGTCCAATCAGGGTGACAAAATTAAGTTTTGGACATATTTTATAAGCCTACTTTCTATCTTAACAGGCAATTTTAATGCTGGCAGATCAAAAAGTTAAGACTTTCCAAACAAAATGACTGATCATAACATCACACTATGCATTAACAAATATGACTTTATGACTTTAACATTAATATAAGGGGAAAGTTGTTTTATAATCCAATGCTTAATATATTTTGCAGTTTTTGCATTTTGAAAATACTAAAAAATATTAATTATGGCAAATTAAAAATTGAGTAATTGCTAATGACCACAAAGATGAAGAATTATGTTCTTCAAAGAAAATCTTCAGTAGCTGGTTTATTTTAAGTCTTTTATAAGCTATGGAATGTATTTCTAGAGAAAACAGATGCTGACTATAACAAGTACAGAAAAGACTATATAACATAAAGGAGTAAAGCATAAAAAATATCATAATTTTAGCAAGCAGTAAACCTCAATCCAGATTTAGAAATTATCAGAAGGTCACAGTGAAAGTAAAAATGAGAGGATTGTGCTGTGTTTACGTTTTAAAGGTATTCTTTACAGGGGAACATTATTAGTTCTCATTGATGCTTCCATTATTTTTCATTGCTATATAATTTCTTTCTGAAATGTCCATTTCCCCTAATCATTACAAAGGTGTTTGTGTTTGAGTTCCATGGAGCAGTCTGTATCCCTCCCTGTGATAAGCTCACACGGTGCTGTCATTAACACCTATTTGTGTCAGCAGTGTTCAGGTACTTTTTGTGCTAAGGAAGGCACTGAAAGTAAAAACCCACGGTGCATAATAATAATAATTATTAAAGAGTTGCACTAGGAAATCAAGCATCTGTTGCCATGTTTTATGTAAGTATGAAAGTATGGAAAAGGTGGCAGTCATGTCAAGTGGATGTGAAAGAAAATACTCTATCAACAGGTTTTTGAGGAAGCTGCGCTTAATTATGATTGTGCTGCACAAACACAGGGTTTCAGGGTTTCTGGCAAAGATTTTCAAAACCAGACATGTGACTCATCATGCCTTAATATAAAAATCACTGCTAATCTTGGAATAATAGTTGCTAATACAGCTAGTGAAGAATCTTTGTTATATCAAGCCATAGATTTTTGACTCAAATCCATTTGAAAATGCCTGCATTCTATTTACAATAATCCAGTAATCTTTATTCACTTCAGTTCCTTATTCTCCCACAATTCCCTATTTCTGGAAGGATTCCAACAGTTAAAAAAAAATACTACAGGTTTATTTAAAACCCATTTTCCAAAAGGTGATGCAGTAATAGAAGGAATTTAATGAGGAACATCATTATGTGTTCAATAGAAAGCTTTCTCACTGATCTTGTCTCAAAAAAAAAAAAAAGGATCTTCCCCTCATTACTGGTGTCTTTCTGACTCAGCCAGGCTTTCATGTAAAAATAACGCTAAGCTCACAAACTTGTGGTGGAATGGCAGCTATATTAGACACAGTTTTATTACCACTTACCAGTTATTTTTAGAAACCACAGTTCAGCTTTTAACTTGAGTGGCAGAGTAGCAAAGAGAAAAAAATTGTTCATAGCTGGAATTTCTCTGAGGACATAGAGAAGTACCAACACTTAGGGGCTTAGGGGAGATGGAAATGAAGGCTTCAAATGACAGCTAGTATTAACCAAGGAGTATGTAAAACATCTCTATTGATTTTTTGAATGAATCTCGTGAATTTGGCATTACTTTAATTTTTGAAGTGCTGATCAAGAAATTTCTTGATGTAAAAAGTCTCAAAACCTCTGTCAATTACTGAGGATCATGACAGCTCAGAATAGTGGTAGATATACTTGCCACTGCACACTCTTAAGTATGTGTTTTTAAAAAAAAATATGTTTTGTTTCTGAAAATTTTGAATCTTGCTTCATCCAAAATGCTATGGTATTGTAGACAGAGACTTTGTTATGCCCTGACAGACACAGCAAAAGTCGAAAGAAGGCAACATTCTTGTGAAGGAATCCTATAGAAACACTTCCATTACTTTCCAATTCTAAGATCTTTTCAGAATGCCATCAAGCTAACTCCCCGAGAAAAAAGAAAAATCAAGAGAGGAAAACTCTAAATATTTACAAGTATCTAATGGAGCAGTATAGTTGTTGCTGCTATGAGGCCAAATACAGGTGATGGCTTTGTCTGGCAGGGATGAAAATATTGCAAGTACTACTAAGGAGAAGTAAATTAAAAACAAAATTAAATAAAAAAAAAAAAAGTTAGAGGTTCTCTAGATTGCAGAGAAAGAACCTTGTGAATCTTCCATCAGTCAGTACAGTTGGTGATATAAAATAAATAAGCATATTCTAATCCAAAATACTGAAGACTGAATTAATTAATAAATTCTCCTCCTTAGTATAATGTTCTTTGTAGTGTTCATAGTTTACTCAATGTAGGGCTGCTTGAAATTTTAACTTCTAATATTTTCTCTCTCTCTGTGGAAAAAAGGTATGACTTTTTCTTTAACAGGAAAATTTTAAATTTCCTAGCTCATATATTCAGAATTTATTTGAGCTTTTTGTGCTTAATGCTTCGTTCCTAACTTGGATTTTAATCTAGAGTACAGGCTGTCTATCTGAAGGTTGTCTGAGCTCCTACAAATTTTAGCAACATATTTTGAATATCGTCTGAATAAAATATGTTACTATTATTTTGGTGCTTAACAATGCACTTGGGGACTTGAACAAAGACAAGGTTGTTAAATTATCTCAAAGAAATAAACTAATTTAAATATTGCACTAATCATCGTGTTGTTATACTAGCAAGCAGGAACCAAAAAATAAACCCAGACACTTATTCTTGAGAAAATTACTATAAGAGTGTAAAAACACTAGCTACTGTGCAGCAATCATTCTGGTTATTCAATAAGAATTTAACTATAGTGCTGTAAGTTAAGAACCTGATTGACTCAAACATTGCCATGTAAAAATATTTAAAAGCAGCATAGAAATTGTCCATTGCTGTTATCTATTATTGATGCAAATTCGGATTGTGTTTGGGATGATATATTGGCTGGTCAATGGAATTTGATAGAGCAAACAAATACTAAGCCCTGCCTCTCCTCCATTTTCCTTCTTAGAGATTAAATTATTGTATAATGTAAAGACAAGTTTTTAAACCCCTGAATGCCCTAATGCAATGTCACAATAGCAGTGATGATGACTCCAGTAGTTACCTGTTTTGTGAACAACCCCAAACAGCCCCCAATGCACATCTCCTTCCTCTTATTTTTCCTCCTTATTTTTCCTAGACTTGATTTTCCTATTTTAGTGTAATCCAATACAGCTCTCAAACATTTCAGACATCTTCTGTCATTCTCACCTTCAGTTGTTTAGACAAGACTTCTTATCAAATTTCCTTCCTGACACAGATCCTTATCTTAATTTATACCATGTTTTCTCATATACCACATCCCCATGGGTTGTGATTACTTTTCTTGGCTGACAGGTATGTCAAAAATGAGCAGAGTCTGGAGTGTGAAAGAGACAGATGTGTTTAGAGCAGCACAGGAAGAAGAAGTAAAAAGGGAGACATTCTAGAGACAGAAGAGACTTGTGGAATAGGGAGTTGAAGTAAAGAGGAGAAGCTGAATGGAATAAAAAGTGGTGCTGTTGTCTGAGAGCACATGAAGATGGAAGAGGGCAGCCTGACTTAGTTTCCTGTTGATGCCAGTTACAGCAGCATGCAATTAAATTAACAGCTGACTTTCTTCATTTGTCTAAATGCAAAATTCAGAACTAAATTCCTCACACAAAGTTCACTTGGATATACTTCAGAACAGTTTGACATCTGCATCAAAAACCCCCTTACCAAGACTCAAACTTTTGTAGTTAGGCTAATGAACAAGAATTAGACATCAGAGATCAGTTTGAAGGTTTCTCGCTGCCTTTAAACTGGAGAATATCAAACCCCAGTTTATGTTGGTTTAAAATGAAGGGCACGTTAAGAAAAAATGCAAAATGGGGGACTCAGTTTTTCAAGAACATGTGTGAGCTCAGTTTTTATGGGAGTCATGAGCATGTAGAAATGAAAACCTTGATGCCTGTAGATCCAATGTCACAAGTTTCTAGCATAGACACTTTTATTCATCCTTGGGAACCTGCTCTAAATGACACTGCTAGGACTAAGGACTCAGATTTGTTGGATTTTTTAAAACTTAAATCCCTTTAAGACCTTATGTACTCATCTAAAAATGTCAACAGTATTTCATGTCAGTATTGACTTGAAAACTAAATTGTCTTTTCACATGGAAAAGAGAAAGCCTTTAAGTAAGAGAGATCATGCTGGACTTGATTTTGTGATGTCTTGGTGACTGATGATGTCTGGGCAGCCCTTCTTGAACATGTGGGTTGGACTGGATGACCCCTCAAGGCCTGACCTCAACCATTTGTGATTCAGAGATGCATTAGGAAGGATTTAAACCATGGTGGCAAGGAGAGGTATCCATCCTCTGTTTGGGTCAGTGTTCAGGCCCTGTTGCTGCAGACATCCAAGGAAGATCAGTGAATTCTGTACTGGTCTGCGTGGGACAAAAGGAGTTCTCAGAAATGCTCATTGGCCTGAGCTGAACAGGATGAGGCCAAAAATTGTGAGCTGGGAAATTGCTTCCTTTTTGTTGATTTTATGGAACTTATTTTCTGTAAAAATATAGGAATTCTTGCAGATATATTCAAAGATTAAAAAAAAAAAAAAGGCATGTAAACCAGATGTCCCATAGAATTATTTTTTTCTATTAAGTAGCCAATGCTGGGATGTAGTTATGGTTACCAAATAGCTGAAGATAAGCAGGGAGAAAAATGTATACTATTTTTTTCTCTTAAGGGAAAATGACTGAATATAAACATTTTACAAAACTTTTCATTCCTGGTTATATAAGGTGCCTGAAATTTAAATGGCTTGAGAACTAATTCATTTTCTGTACTTCACTTTTTAAATTGGAAATCTCGCTGCTAATATAAGCAGTTTTGAAACTGTGTAAGTTATAAAATAACTTCCAAGAGCAATAATTCAAAAATAGCTAAAAGGCCTATTACAGTGAGACTATAATTAAAATTTAACAATAAAAGCCCCCAAAAAATAATTTTCATAATTTTGCATCAAAACTAACAGAATTACCTAAAATTCCATTTCAAGCTCACCATGTCATATTTCAAGAGTAGTCTTAACATCTGTCAAAACTTTCATAAAATGAGACCCTTTGATCAGAGGAGTTGCACATTCTCCGCACATTTGATAAGTTAAACTATATATATTTATATTATATGTAAACACCATATGACAAGTCATACTAAATAACACTATAACCATGGGGTTTTTTTGTAGTGGGAGAGTTTTAATAAACAAAAGGGTTACATTTCAATGTGCTAGGCCAGACTTAGCAACCTACAGAATACACAGGATTCATAGCACCACCATATATGGCCCAGTGATTTCTCTGCTATTGATTCTCCCAGGTGCTACTGAATAAAAATCACCAACTTGTTGTGCATTGAGAGCCTGCACGTGAAGTCTCTGGGTTTCTCAAACCACCTGCTGAATCCATGTTTGAAGGGGTGGATACTGGAGTCCAGAAAGTGATCAGCCAGGCAAAACAGAGAGGAGAAATAAGGAGGCACAGAAAAACCTGTAGGAAAGGGACACGTTTTATGGAGGAGTATTGGGATGATGTGTCCAGGAGCTTACAGGCTGTGCAAGTGAGACAAATAAGGCAAACCTGAACATAAAATATTTCTCACTTCTCCTAGTTTCTCCCCTCAAAGAATTTCTCCCCTTTTCTCTAAGAGATGACTTTTTGCTCTTGAGAAATCCATTGAAAAGAGATTTTATGTCATTAGTATCAGAAACCACTTAATCCTAGTAAAAACCCAGACTAAACCTTGACATTCTTCACTCTTTAGCTTTTTAGGAAGCCTTTTTCCACCTGGCATCAAGCATCAATGTAGATGTCGACATTGTCAGGTACAAAATATTCATTCAATTCATTTTCCTGAAGAGTCCTCCCATGACTGCCATTGTTCCTGCTGCAGAAAGAGTCTGGTTGAGGATGGTTCTTTCTGTGACATATCACAGAATGTCAGGCAACTTCAACAGGCATCAACACCATGGGGGATTAAATTGGTAGTGATATGTTCATGTAGTTTGAGGATCTGTGGTCGTGTCAGCTCTCCCTTTGACACCAGTGTCAGAGCAGACCTGACCTTAGAGGACAAAAAGAAATTGTTCTGAGGCTCAGTGTTAGCATTAATGCCACCTCTCTCCATCAGAACAGCCTGCACCACTGTATAATCAGTTTATAAAGACACAGCAGCCTGGTTAATCACACCCAGTGTCACTGCTGGCATTTGACTTGATCACGTAGATCCCCAAAAGATTAGAGCTTGTTTTGTTCATGGCAGGATTTCAATGCACAGACAGCTCTATGAATATTCCCACAAAGCTAAACTGTCTTAACAGGCTGCTGTGCAATTTCAGGTAGTGCAGGATGATGTCACAGCACGTAAAACAAAAACTCCTGCTACCAAAAGCAGGAGTTGTGAAGAAGGAATAAAGGAAATTATTTCAGGAAAAATCCAAGACTTGCAATTTTAAAAGAGTAAACATGAAGGGGCAGGAAAGATTATCTTTGCAAAAGGATGGATTGAACCAGCCCATTGGAATTATGTGGGGAGAGTCAATTATTACCCATTCTTCTACTCAGAGCCAAACCTAAAGTCCTTACACTTTTTTACTTTTCTTTTCAAATGCTTTCCTCAAAATTTTAAGTCAGTTCTTCAACAGGTAGACAAAGAGAGTAGATACTTGTTTTCTCTTTCTGTATGAAAGAGTATAGTATTATTGGGATGCAAAAAAATAATTTCAGTGAGTATGTGCTAGAACACAAATACATCTATTTACCCAGTGACCTTTTAACACCCATCTTTCAGTGCTATATGAATTGTTTGTCAGCATTTTAAAAGTGTCAGAAGGGTATATAACCAGTAATGAAAATTGTAAATGTAGGAATGTGAATTCTTCAAACATTTGATTGACTTTCTTAGAAGGGAAAAAATGAATAGTTAAAAAAGAAAAAAATCTTTTTATCTGTGGACTTCTTTCATTTTCAAAATTTTTATTTCCTCCAAAATTTTTCACTGTTTTCCTGGATATATTTCTGCTTCAAAGTACTTAATGTTCTGATGAACTGATGTTCATATGCATTTTTTTCATATAGGAACTACAAAACAAAAGAACACACATATAAACACAGATAAACGTGACTGCCAATACATTTTTAGGTCAGTAATCACTATTCTCTTGAAGAGCATTTTGATATATTTTGTGAACATCAGAGACTACAAAATTGCCTCAGTAATAGTTGCCAAATTTTCATCCATATCATCCCTTTTTTTGTTTTCTCATAAGTAGTTTCAAAATAAAATTATTTCAAAATCAAGAGATACAATATAATAAAAGTAAAAATAGAACAAACACAAATACAATATCTTTGATATTCAATAAATTTCCTAATATTAACATTTTCTACTTATGATATTTTTTTTTTTTCAAATTGTTGGTTTCATTAATGTGGTCCAGAATTGAATGAAAAGAAAGTATAAAAAATACATTTATTTGAAGATATCAAGGAAGAACGTCTGTACCATATAGTTACACTGGAGCTCTACTTTCAGTCTACAAACTGTTGTGGTAGGGGAAGCAGTCTAGTGACATTTTTTGCATTCAACTTTGATAGTTTTATTATTTTCTGCATACAAATGTTTTGTATATACCAGTGTTAATTTTTCTTTGGTTGTTCGCATTTTAATCCTTTGAAATTACATCAATCTGAGTTTGATGCTGACCAGCTTCTTCAAAGAAGAAACATCTAAAATGCAAAGACAGTATCATAGAACCCAGTGAAAGTAGAAATTTATGTAAGCACTATATGCTTTCTAACACACTCTTGGGAGGATTTTTTTATCTGGATAAACACAATAAATATTGGTATGAACATTTGCTGAGAGACCTCCTCAAATCCCAGAACTCTTTGTCTTCTGCTTTCTACTGTTCTTTCCTGCCCTTTATGGCCAGAATTTATTGACATTTCTGTCTAGACAGGAGGTAGTCACAGAACTACTACAGGCAACAGAGCTCAAACATGTAAGGCACTCTCAGGGGTAAAAGAAACAGGAAAAACCCAAAACTTTAGTGACTGGATAAAACACAAAAACCTACTAAGTCCTCTCAAACCTCTTTATAGAACTATTACTTATTGAAGTTTAAGACAAAGAAACGAATGAGAAACATCATTATAAGAAACATCAAAAGCACACCAAACCCATGGACACTTTCTGCCTAATTAACTCATAACTCATAAAATTATGAAACAGTTTGGTTTGGAAAGCACCTTAAAGATCATCTAGTTCCAGCAGCCCCTGTCTTGGACATGTTAGGGACATCTCCCCCCAGATCAGGTTGCTCAGAGCTCCATCCAGCCTGGCTTTGAACATTTCCAGGGATGGGGCATCCACAACTTCTCTGGGCAACTTGCTCCAGTACTTCAATATGCTCTCAGCAAAGAATTTCTTCCTTACATCTGACCTAAACCTAATTTTTTTTCAGTTTAAAGCAATTCCCTCTTATCTAACCATGCCATGCCCTTGTCAAAGTCCCACTCAGCTTTCCTGTAAGGGCCCTTTCAGTACTGGAATGCTGCTCCAAGGTCTCTCCAGAGCCTTCTCTTCTCCAGGATGAACAAACCCATCTCTCTCAGCCTGTCCTTGCAGGGGCGTTGCTCTGATCCTCTGATCATCCTTGTGCCCTCCTATGGACTCATTCCAAAAGGTCCACACCTTTTTTGTATTGGGGGCCCAGAGCTGGGTGCAGCACTCCAGGTGGAGCCTCACAAGGGCAGAGTAGATGGGGAGAATCAACTCCCTCAAACAGTTTACAGTATCATGTGAAAGCCTTAAGAAAGTGGAAATGTGACTTCTCCCCATAAACGTTTTGCTTTCTGAGAGAGAAGCCCAATGACTTCATAATGCATCTTATAAATTAGATGTGTTTCATTTTCTTGGTTTGGGTCGAGTGAGAAATAAAAGTTCTAAATCTGATAGCAGTTGAAATTAAGGTATTTTCTTAAAATGTAACAAGGAAGAAATACAGTACATATTCACAGGATTCTCTTCAGAAAGATTTCAGGTTATTTGCTCTTCATTCTGTTGAACAAAGAGAAAAAAAACACAACTAATATTACAGCTCATGTGAATTTAATACCAATATGCAGTGATTTCAAAGTGTTTATGCTTAAGTGGCTATGATATGAATTGGAGTAACATGAGCATTCCAGGATCTTCTTATTTTAATGATAATGAGAATAATTTCCTTTATCCATAAGAAACACTGTAAGTTCAATGGTGCATGTGCCTTGGTTTTGATCTTTACAATCTTGAAGCTGTCATTGGTAGTGGCAGCAGGAGCTCAGCCATGGCCCAGACTTCTCCCTTTCTGCATTCCAGTCTCCCAGAGCAGCAGAAGCCCAGATTCCCCCTGGCATGTCAGCCACTTGATTTGTCATACAGCAAAGTGGTCTTTTTCTGGACATGAAAGGCAGAACTTTCCCTTATGTCCTGTCCCTAATTTGAGTGCTTCTGGAATGGCACTTAGAATGTAACAGTGTTTTTGCAAAATTCAAGTCAATCACAAAGATTTACTGAAGGCCAAGCACAGAAGACTCAGTTCCTGCACCTGTAGTTAGTTGTTTAATGTCGTGTAATGAATTGTGTCAGATATCTACTACTATAATCAGATTATTGTAATAAGAAGAAAAGAAATCTAAAGGGCAGATTTCCATTCATTTTTCATGAAAGTGATTTGCTTTATTCCCCTCTCCACTGCTGACCCTGTTCAGATTAATGATACCAGACTATGTCTTTCCCCTCACCTCATATTACTTTACACAGGAAGGTTTCTACAGCTGGAAACTGTACATTGCAATTTGGTGTATGATTTTCTACCTTGACCACCTACTAAACACAAGCACACAGGTTGCCTAAAAGCACCTAGAAATCTGCAAGGTTTTTGTATAATTTATGGCTGTTGGGTGTACTGATGAGTGTACATTATATTGCTTTGAAACAGTAACTGGTATTGGGCATAGTATATGTGTAAGCACAGATTTGCACTGATTTTTGAAGGAAATATGCCATCTCAGTCCAGTGAGAAGTCCAAGCTGCCCACTGAACAACAGAGTGCTGAAAACAAGGAGTCTGATGGAGAAAGGATTGCCACAGCCATGCTTTCATTATTTTATGTCTTCTCCAGCAACCCACTACCAGCCATTATTTGACCTCTTTTCCCTCTGCTCTGGAATAGAAAAGAGGCTTTACAGTCACTGTGAGACCTCAGGTCAAGTGGCCACCTCATGGTGCTGTGGATCACTAGTGAAGCCAGCATTCCACTGATTTATAGGAAGATCCTGCTGCTTGTGAGGTGAAAAGGATATAAGGGGGGAAATTGAATTTGAATAGGAAAAAGTCGCCCATTTGTATGGAGAAGCAACCTGCTCTAGGCTTTTGAGTACCCTGGTCTAGTGGAAGGTGTGGGGAAGCAGTGGTCAGGGTGATCATTTATTTCCTTCTTCTCCTTATCCTTTAATCTGATCTGGTTCAAGGCAGGAAAATGGCAGAAAGAAAGCTCCAGGAGTAGGATCTACTGTGAACCCACCCCTTCCAACCAGCAGGGCTTCTCTGCCTAATTGCCAGAGCTGCCACCCTGCCCTACCCAGGTAAGCCTGCTCTTTGTCTTCTGTCTGACTTACCACAGGACACCATGAAGCTGACACTGAAAAAAGGTGTTTCTACAAATTATTAGAATTTATTTTGCAACAACAATCAAGTTGCACAAACTTTGCTTATTCAGTATTTAAAAACACAGCAGTAAATACAAACTGTAAATCAGAATCAATGTTTTTGCTAGTCTGGTGGATTCTTCAGAATCTGATAATCTCAATGGTCCCAAATGAGCAGAAGACCAAGAAAGGTAAAAAATGCATGTTTATATGTAAAAATTATACCTCATCCAGCCTGTGAATTGAAATGAGGATAAGGAACTTGAGCAAAGGAGGCTTCCTTAGTGACATCATTGAGTGCTCAAACACATAAGTGCCTGACTAGGGAATTAAGTCTCTTCATTATATTCTTTCACATATTTTTAGAAGTTCAAGACTATGAGTGGAAGGAAGCAAAAATACCCAGTAAAATGTCCTTGCATGTTCCAGGATTCCACAAGACTGTATGAAGTTTTTTTCTGCTAGAGTGATTATAAAAAATCTCTAGTATTGAAGAGTACTTAACACCAAAGTTATTCAACTCACAGACCTCCCCACTTGTGCAAAAACAGCCTGAGATAGAAAAAAAAAAAAAGTTTGATCCATTTTCTGGAAGTAAAATAAATGTTTCAGGTTTCATTGAACAGACATATTATGTGAGAGATGAATCTTGTTTCTTGATCCTGGCCAGCAAGGCCACTGCAAACACTGACATTTTCTAAGCTTTGCCAGCTTGGTTTCTGTTAGATCTACAAAAAATACAGACCAAGCAATGGAATGGAACTCAAGGCTGCTAGAGGAAGATGAGACAAAAAGATCCAGTTTGATGCCTGAGTCTGACATGAGTGACAAGGTATTTGTGCAAAGAAGAACATAAGTATTTTAGTTCAAGCCTGATTCCATCCAAGAGCACAGTAATACATGCTTTACCTGAATAGGAATTTCACACACATTGGTGTGGGATATCAGTGTAGCAAACTGGTGGTACAGGAACATACCTTCTTGTCCAAACCCCTATATTCTGCATTCTGGTATCCACATTCTAATAGATGTTAACTTCAGTAGCAGCATAGTTATTCTCTAGGAAAAAAAGTCATTTCCTTCCACTTCTTTTACTGCATAATATTTACTGGACTTTCCTTTCATGGAAGGTAATATTAAATATTTCCTCCCCCTAGAAATTCTGCAGTTCCTAGGACCAGCTGCATTCAAAAAAATTTCATCCCTTCCTTCACATATTCTCAAGACTTCAAGTACTAGTGCCTGCTGTTTTACTTTGAAAGACTTTTACAGAGAATATTGTTCTACTATTAGTCTGCAGTGTACTCCACCCTTTTGATCTTGGCTCACTCAGCCTGACTGCTTATATTCTATGCAGAATGCTAAAGAATTATGGATCCATTTTGGGCAACAGATGTTACATGTTGGTCTTCTGATGTGAATTATAGGTGCAATACTCATGCTACTTTTGCTTTATGGCTCCTAGAAGTGATTCTCAGATCTTGAATCTGAAAACCTGCTCTGGCCATATCATTGCTCTCTGTGAGGACAAGGCACAGATTTGCAGCATCTTTCCTTCCACAAATCTTATTTTTTACATAAAACCAGTGCTCAAGAGGAATGCCATTATGTGCTTTAAACAGGTACTGATCTGGATGATTATAACAAACTTGGCTGCTTAGCAGAAATGAAAAAGAAAGCCTACACCTTGGTTAGGTAAATAATTTTTGTTGTTGTTGCTTTCTGTAGTACTAATCTTGAGTCTTAAAGTTTAGCAGTCTCTTAATTCTGTTAACTGAATTTAGTATGTGAGGATGCAGAAGAAAGATGCATGAATCACTGAATAAGAAATTGTAACATGAGGCTGTAAGAAAATCCAGATTTAATAGAATGCACTGAATACTTATTTCTATGAAGCTTAGAAATTAGTAATAATTTGTATGAATGGAAAAGCCCTCTGAAAGGATTTCTCATTGTAAACAGACTCTGAAGACCTATTTGTTCCATCAACAAGAATCACTGCTTGACACTTCTTTCAGGAGACAAAAAAAAAAAAAAAAAAAAAAAAAGAAAGCAAATTGGAGCACTGCTAATACCTGCCAGTTTATTGCAGCACTTCTGGAAGTCTGGAAGTGGTTTTATCCTAATGCCAGCTGAAGAAGGTGGATTGACCTTGTGTGCTCATGTTTAGAAATATCAAAAAGACTTGTGTTCAGCTTATGTAAACTACATGAAAGAGACATTTGGAGCATTGCTTTAGCAATTTTCTAGTGTAATGAGAGAATATAACTCAGGGAAGGCTGAGAATAGCACGTTGATTTCTACTGAAAGGCAGGCATTATGATGAATGTGAATTTTGCCTTCTTTTGTAAGTTACTGTTCCACTGATGCAGTTTTTCTCAGTGCCACTGGCTCATCTGGAGGTCAAATGCTGTGTGACCTTCAGACTCACTTGATAGTCTGGAATCTTGAAAGGGATGAAGCAGCAAATGCACAAGAATGCACAGTGCCACTTGGGACACTAATCTGCTTCTCGTCTCACAGGGAAAGACTCCTTTTTCCCAACTATTTTCCAGTCATTAGGGCACAGGAACAAGCCTTTCTGGTGCCTTCTGTGCAAAGCAAAGTGAAGAGAATGAGGCTGCAGCACACAAAACACGAAAGCATGGGAGGGACAAAGGATCCTTGCAGGCACAGAGTGACAGAGCATAAGATCAGTGCTCAGGGGATAAAAGGAACTGATGAGAACACTGCAGAGCCCTGATGTATCACAGATACCAGGCAGATGTTTGCAGCACTTGCTCTGGTGCCAGACCCTTCTGTTGTTTCTGGGCGATCATCCATTTACTCTGTTGCCTCAGCTACAAGGTTTTTCTTTCCTGCCTGACAGCTGCTGATATCCATTCTGGCAACAACACTTCTGCTTCACTTGCTCAGTCTTCCCTGCTTAAAGAGAAACTTGGTTTCTTTACATATAAATTCAAAATGCCTGTCACTGATTAGTGTCCTCCTTGGACAATCTTTTTCCTGTCTACAAATTCCAAATGTGG
The DNA here is from genome assembly GCA_013399835.1 of Leptocoma aspasia. Classification (NCBI taxonomy): domain Eukaryota; kingdom Metazoa; phylum Chordata; class Aves; order Passeriformes; family Nectariniidae; genus Leptocoma; species Leptocoma aspasia. The sequence continues at coordinate 376,654 of VXAX01003853.1, forward strand.
GACGTGGCAAAATTATGAGGAAAAGTAAAGAGAAGGAATATCCAAAAAGAATCTGAACTGAAAGAATTCTGTTACTTCTCAGAGACTCTTTAAATGATCTCTAATGTTTATTAATATACTATATACTTAGTATCTAGATATTTTCCTATTTGGAAATGCATTTCAGTTTCTACATGTACATAAGAATTTAGTGACAAAAAATAAATGCAGTCATAGACTCAAAATCATTCTTACTTTGTAAAATGAAGAAAACTCCACAATCTTTGCAGCACATACTATTAACTGAATGTAGACCAATGAGAATGGTAAAGAGAAAGACAGAGTAATCAACAAATAAGCTCAACTTGGTACTGAAACTTTTGCTTCTTTCCTAAAACTGTTGAGTAAAAATAATTAATGCAAAGCAGAAAAGATCCTATTCTTTCTCTCTGCCCTCACAGAAGTCACTGTACTTGTAAAAGCGGCAGCACAACCTTGAAAATGAATTTGCTGAACTTTAACCTGTTACAACTGGTTTGCACACAGGATTGTGACTAATTTTTGCTGTAAAAATGGCAGTTTCACATAATTTAACAGAAGGAAAAAGCATGAGGAACCTTTTCTGTTAATTTGTCATTTAGTGGTAAAGTATATTGCAGTTCTGAGAAATGTAATCATATTTCATTGTTCTCTGCAGAAGAACTCTTGATGCTCCCTGAAATACATGTCAGTACTGCAGGATGTGAAAAACACCCTTAAAATGTAATTCATGCAATGCTTGCAGTGCTGAACATGTTGCATATCAATATCCCCTCTGTAACTGGTATCTGTGGATTCCTGTTGATAACAGTGCTAAAATGTGAGTGAGATATGTCTTATTTTCATCCTAATCTCCTTACTTACCTCAGTCAATGTCAGGAGAAAGCTAGACTTGTATTATTTTCTGCTATGGTCTTTGTCATGAAAATGAAGCATCAGGATGTTCATTTCCATCAGAAGAGAGCTAGAAAAGTAGAAGCAGGAACTGAAACTGCAGATCATTTTCAGAACTGTACAAGGAAATTTGCTGGTATTATTATGAGTGACAGTAACAGAAATGTAAACTAAAAATAAATGGTGGTTTGGTTTGTTTTTTTTTTTTTGAAAGAGAGTATGTTAAAAATTTTCATAGCTAAAATAGTATATTATTTCCATGCATAGATTTCACAAGATCCAAAATGATTTAGGAATACAAATTCCCTGACTTGAAACAGCACTTCAATTTCAAAGGCAAAGGAAAACTTTTAAATATTTGAGTCAGTCTTATTGCATACAGGGAATAATTACTCTTCAATTACTCTTTGATAATTACTCTGCAATCTTCCACTCCTAACAATGTGGGAGGGGTTCACACCTGACAGTTCAGATCCTCAGAATTCCCAGAGTGAATCACACAGGGCAAAGGGCTTGTGGTGCTGCATTGATGGTGCTGCTCTGTGATGTGTGTGCCATGAGCATTTTGATATCTTGTTTATATGATGAGGGCACTAGCAAAGTTTGGGTGCAAGAAACAGTAGCACAGCATGAATCTTCACTTTACAGCCACAGGGATGAACAAGAGCACAAAGTCTGCAAAGTGGGGAACATTTCCCAAAAAAACCCAGACACAGCAACACTGAGTTCTGTTTTTAAAACGGAATTTTAAGACCACCATCTTCTCTGATGAAGTTACCACCTGGCACTCTGTGGGAGCTGAAACTGCCTTCTTTTTGCTCTATCAGTCTTTATTCCTCTTACTGTGTCACAGTATCATGATGCTGCACACAGAGTTGTAGTGAAACATCCATTTGACCACTTCTGGAAGAATTCACATGGACGTTTTGTGCTGCCCTGCTTGGAATCCCATTCTTTGATCCCCCTCCACCTTCCTATTCCCCAAGCAGCCAGCCTGATAAACATGATGCAGCAGTCCTAGTCCCATCAATGATCCCTAGGGAAACCCTATTGTCCAGGGCCCTCCCATGCCTCTGATCTCTAGGGAACCCTCCAAAGTCCTCTCCTTTCCAATTCCTATGGAAGGGAATATTCTCTTTGAAATTTCCTTTGAAATAAAACATGCATTTCCAATGCCAAGCAGTAAGTTGTGTGGAAATGGTTCAAAACTCAGTAATTCATAATATTTCAAATGCATTCAATAAATAGGAATGGTTGTAGTAAAATATTATCACTTCGTATTAAAAAACATATCCTGAAATCTGGAAAGGTATCTAATGTCAGTATAAAAGAAAAATTATAATTTTTCTTGGCTACTCTTTTAGCAATATAAGTGATTTAACACATTTAGTTCTCTCACTTCAAACATCCTGCTTTTTCTTCTTTTAATCACACACAGTTGTAAGGGACTTTTACTAGATTTGAATATATTAATGTGAGATTTTGGGGGAAATGAGTGATTGTGGAGATGAATAATTGCTCATAGGAGAGAGAGAACTAAAAACCTGGAGTCGGGACCCTGGCACATTAAGCAAACACTCCCCCTTCTCTGATGCTGAGGGAAGAAGGTATCTTCCAGAGATATGTCAAATAATTGCAAGTTACTCCATAGTTTGGAGCTATAGATCTAAACCAGGAAACCCTACTGTGCATTCTGTAACCCATATTTTACTGTTCAAAGTGGGCTTTGATTTCATAATGCTGGCATGGCCTGCTAACACAGTAATGCAAGTTTTTGTGTTTTAAGAGAAATATTCCTAGAATTTCTCAGGGAAAATACTTCTTACAAAGATGCAGCTTTTCTTTAAAAATTACATGTATTTTTGCCAAGTATTTCAGTTAAATTGGATGTGACTATAAATAGAGAAGCCTTCAAAAACATGTAAGGCTTCAATCCACTTCTCCCCTTTTGCCTGGCACTCCTCCTTCCCAGCCCTTCCAAACACTTCTTATTTGTATAAAGAGTCTGTTTATTTTGTTTGGTCTATTAGCAAGATATGTTCCACAAGCAGAGTAAAAAGTGAACTTTTGCCACCAATTGGCACAGTTCACTCCCATTCAGAGAGGAAACCACTTTGTGTGATTTATTGCAGCTCACCTCCCCCTAGCCTCTTAATTTCTTGGAGAAAACCAAGGGAAAAACAAATTCTTTCCACAGCTCTTTAAAGCTGTTCCCTGGAATATTTTATTTTTAACAGTAACATTTATTCATCTTTATACCCATTCCATTTCTGTTTCCAGAACATCTCTCCCCACAGCATGGCAGAGTCTTCCTGCTCCCATTTTCCTTCTCTAACAGTTGAACCTGGGGAAAGCACACTTTCATTTAACCTTTCCTTTGAAATTCTGTGTATGCAGCCAATTAAAATCAAGTAGCCAATGTAAATAATTGATCTAATCCTTGTGTTTGAGGAAAAGGAAGTTGCAGGAGGAAGAACTAGAGAGGCCAGCAGGAAAGGCTTACAGATTAGATGTGGTTTGGGCTTCTGTGGTGGAGTGAGGACTTGATGTACAGACAAGTGACATCCTTGACAACCAATGTGGCAGACCTGGCTATTAAAACTTCCTATGCCCTTACAACAGGTGTCAAAGTTGCATTGGTAGTTCCTTTATCCCTTACTTATTCCTGCTTTTGGACAAAATACTGTTTCACAGCATTTTATTTATAAGCAGATTTTTTTTCTTTTTTGTTCTGCACATATGGCTAGGAAGTGCCATAGGACCAAAGAATGTTCTCTTTATAGTAACTAACTGCAGAGCCAAGAAAGTCATCACACATCCTAAGGTGGGTTTATAAGGATATCAAACACATAGTCAGGGTACATAGTTAGAAAAGGAGTTTAGCGAGGCAGGGAATAAAACCATCTGGATATTTACCTACAAATCCATACAGATCAGAAATGTGAGGAAAAAAATTCATATTATCAGGAGTATTTCAAGAAGAAATGGGTGATGTGAGGGTGGGAGTACTGTGTTTAATAAGCAGTGGCAAGAAATTTTTGCTGGAACAGGCACAGAATAAGGTCAAATATGTAATCTTCATAAGCTTGTCTTTCAGAGGATGGCAAATACAAGGACATATAAAGACAAGAATAGTCTATTAATGTTGAATTTAAAGAATTTTCATCCCTAATATTTTCTACTAAAGTAACTGTGCACACACCACTGCATGGTAGCCTACTTTAGGCCGCCTCTGAAAGATGTGCAGTGCCAGGAAGGTTTGAGTCACACTGTAGATGAATGTCCTGACAGGGAGTGAAGAAAATTCTGGTGTGACACTTAACAAAAACATGTCAAGAACCAGGCTTTGAAAATTGCAGGTATCCAGATGAGGGTTTAGTAGTGACAATAATAAACAACAATAATAGATTTTTTAGTTTGAAGCGGAGAAGCAACTGCTACAGCTCAATGCTAGGTTTCCCAGCAGGTAAGTGATGGCAAATAAATGATAGCTGTGTTTGCTCTGGCTTTCATTTTATTTTGAATTTTTTATAAATAGCACTAGATGCAATTTAGGCATTTCCACATTATATGACCTTTAAATTATTAGTTGTTTGTTTCTTTTGAACTTACTGAGTAGGTAGGAGTCAGATGGAAGATAATGTCAGTGAGGTGCAGAGCACAGTTCTTTTCAGACCTATGACTCCCGTGGTCACTTCACCAATAATGAAGTTTTGAGTGAGCTTACAGAAAGAAAATTCAGCTAGTGCTTTAATATAACAATGTGCTGCAAAAAGTACAAATACTCCTCAAACAGCACCATCTGTGTATATCACAGTGCTGACAGAAAAGTAATCTAAAAATGGAGTGAGATGAAGCAAGACCTATTGTTCTGTTCTTGTCGTCCTGCAGAACACACTGGTGTTCTTGTACCATCCCCAGATAACAATAAATGTTAATAACATGCCAGTCTCCCATTGATGTCCCATTCAAAGGCACATCACCATGTTATCCCATTTGTGCTTTTGGTGTTCTTCTGTTACCATGCCTGGAATATGCACAGCCCTGACACGCTCAGCCTGGAGCTGACCCTTTTGCTTTGGCAGTCATTTATCTGTTGCCTCTCCTTTGCTCCTCCAAGCTGACACTTCATGTCAGCTAATACCTGAATATCAATGCTGCTTGGGTTTCTATCCTATTCAGTTTCTCAAACTCAGAAGAGATTTATAGTAAATATCTTCAAGGATCTGTGTGCAATATATTCTTTTAAAATTCACATTTCCAAGTACACACACAAAATGCTTGACAAAGACAGCTGTCCTGTCATACTGCCCAAGCATGTCTTGTTCTTACCTTGTCCTCCCCTGCCTGTCTGAAAGCATCTGTTGTCCCATCTCTGCTTTGGCAGAATGTTGAAGAACTTACTTTAGCTGTTTGCCCATCACTGCCAATTGGCCTACCTACTAGACAAGGACAAAAGAACTTCCTACATGAATGATACACTGAGTCTGATACAATAGTTTTTAAAAAACCAATACCTGAACTGTGGATGATGGTTGAGAATCTAAAATCATAATCTCCTTGTGACCAGTGTTCTCTGCTTTTCCATGCAGGGATAAAGGAGAGCTGCATATACTGACAAAAGCTTTTAGCAGGAAAACATCAAGAACACATTTCCTGAACTAGACCTTTCTTTCTACTGCACAGACTGACACATCAGCTGTGGAGCCAGCCTTCCTCCAACAGAGCAGAGCTACGTTCTGCAGGGAGGTGGTTCAGGAGCTGAGATCTCTGACACACAAATGGGGACTTGCAGTTGGTGGGTTGGTTGTGCATGCAGTTGGTGCATACTCTGATCCTGCCTCTGTCAATCCTGCTCCACAAGACAGTGTGGGCTTGGAACAGGGCAGGGATGGCACAGAACCTTTATATTTGAAGGCAGAGATTGTGTTTTTCTCTCTTTTGTTTGCTTATTCAGTAAGGAAAGGAAACTGCAGCTGATATTTCTCAATAATATCCCCCTGCAAAAGCAACATGGCATATTTTCATACAATTACAGGCCAGCAGTCACTGCCCACAGTCCTTTCACTGCAAAAAAACTTTGGATCCAGAAGCAACTGAGGTGGTTTATTATTCATCTCCAGAGGACTTGTGGAAAGAATTTTAAGAGGGGGAGGAAAACAAAAGGAAGAAAGATGAAGGGCACCATTAAGTATACCCAGGGAACACAATAATACGCTTTATAGTCCAAAAAAATTTCACTTACACACTATCATGGACAAAAAAGTTTCAAGTCCAGGAAACCCAGTTTGTAGTCCAAATAAAACTTCTGATCACTAATTTGAATAGAGAGGAAAGAAGTGCACAATTACACATCAATTCACTCTACACCAATCCTCAAAACCCCTTGCTCATTCCCACTGAGAAAACAGACAGTGAACAGGCTGAGGTTGTTGAGCATGTGATGCTCTTTCCACTCTTCTCACTTATCTCCCTCCCACACTGTTCCTTAGTGTCCCTGCCCTGGTTTAACTCCAGCTGGAGCTAACCCCACATGGCTGCTCACTCATTCTGTCCATGTTGGAGTGCAAGAGGGAATACAAAGGGTAAAAGTGAAAAAACTCATGGGTTGAGATAAAGACAGTTTAACAGTTAAAGCAAAAACCCTGCTCACAAGCAAATCAAAACAAGGAATTCATGCACCACTTCCCATGAGCAAGCTGGTGTTCAGCCACCTCCAGGACAGCAGGGCTCCATCACACGTAAACACATCCCATGGTGACTTGGGAAGAAAAATGCCATGAGTCCAAAAATATCCCTTTCCTCCTCTTTCCCCCAGCTCTGTATGCTGAGCATGATTCCATATGCTCTGGGACACCCCTGTGATCAGCTGGGGTCATCTCTCCTGGCTGGGTCCCCTCCTAGTTTCTTGTGCACCCTGAGCCTGCTTGACCAAGGCTTGGCTCTGTGTAAGTCCTGCTCAGCTCATCCCTGTGATAACATCACAGTTTTTCAGCACAAATCCAAAACAGCCCCATACAATCTACTATGAAAAAATTAACTCAATCCCAGTTAAAATCAGCACTGTTGCCAACAGCTGTGGTCCCTTAGGGGACTCCTTGTCCCTTTTGGCTCCACGTGTCTCCCTCCAACCTGTTCCCTTCAGATGACAGTTTTTCCCTACCTATGCTTGTGTAGGAGCACCATATGCTCCTCGGATTTGCTCCCCCAGTTTGGGAGGGAGCTGCCTCAGCCTCTGAGCTGGCTACAACCAGCTGCAACCTTCTTGGGGCAGGTGACCTCCTGCCCAGGGCAGCCCTGATACTCCCAGCTACATCAGCCCTGAGACTTGTGCCCCTTACAACTGATGGGCTCTGCACGAGAAACAAAGTTCAGCAAAAGGTAAAAAAAGGCTCAGGAAGGAATGGGAGCAGTGCTAAATGGGAGAATTTATAGAAGAAAAAAAGGAAAAATCCTTGTCTGGAATATGTGGGGAGTTGCTGTGACCTTATTTACATGTGTCCTTTCCCATTGTGTGCACATCAAGTGGATGCATGGAGCTCAGAGCAACCTCATCCAGTGCCAGGTGTCCCTGTCCATGGCGGTGGGGTTGGAGCTGGATGGACTTTAAGGTCCCTTTCAAGCCCAGGCCATTCTATGACTATGACATTCCTTTTGCTCCCAGTTGTACTTCCTCCCTGGCAGGGAAGCCTGCAGCCTGTGTGCACACACACCTCTGCTGCCATCCTGAGTGTCCCATGCTCTGTCTGCCCATCTCAAGCAGGGGGTGAGGAGAAAAGGCTTCTCCCCACCTTTTTTAGCTTTGTCAGCTTGCAGTCCTGAGAAAAAAGGAGAGGGGAAGAGGGAGATCAGCTTGCATTCCTCACAGCTCTTGCTTCACATGCCTCTGCACATTACTCCTGAGACAGAAATGAGCACCCAGAGCACCGTTCCTCTCTTACCTTTGCTGGAGGATGTTGAAGTGTAAACGGCACATTCAGAGATGTTGTGGTACCATGAACAGCCCGTGTCAGAGGGTGAAGCGCAGCTTGTGAGTGCCCCTGACTGAAGGTGCCTGTGCCAGCAGCAGGCTGCCTCTCTGGGCACGGGTGGAGCCTGGCTCTGGCCGAGGAGGGGGTTTCTGGGCAGGCAGCAGTGCCCAGTGATGTGGGATGAACAAACTCCACACCACCAGCCTTCCTGCAGTGGGGTTGCATTAGAAACATCTTGCTTCAATCAATACTGAGCAGAGTGCCAACTTTTAACCCTGCCTCTGTATTTCCATCCCTTCATCCTAATCACTTTTAATTTATTTTCCAGATTTGCTGGAAGGCAGCATTTCCTCAGCACAGGCTTCCTATAGATCAATCCCTTTGCAGCCTTTCAGGTTCGATGTACAAATTTGTGTTTCACAGAAATGTAGAATGGAAAGCATGAAAAGGTGGTCAGGGTAATTTCTGGTGCATGAGATCTTATACAATGTTGTGATAAGCTTTGCAATCACTGCATCATTACACTAATTGTTTGTCACTGTGCACATGTGCATATAATCAGCAGCCTTGAATGGAATACATTACATTACTCTTGTGTCAGATGTGGTGTGTCTCAATCCATCAAGAGGAAATGGGTAGAAATGAATGTAGGAAAGTGTTTAAGCCAGAAGCAGAGATTCTAATTATTTCGCACCAAGAACTTCACATACTTGCTAACCTGAGTTGTCATGCTGCTACTGATTATAATTGTCTTCTGCCATTGACAGGTGATTGTTTTGTGATTTCTGTGTCTAATGAAAATTCATTTTAACTAGAAAATTATTTTGTACTATCTTGGATTCACTTAGAGAATTTTTGGAAAGTGTCTCTGCAGCTACTTTTACCTCTTAACACAATCATGATACTTTTTTTTCTGCTTAATAAACTTAATTGAGAAAATTTAAATAAATGCATTTGGTTTTTCGGTGTGACTCACAGTACTGACACATAGAAGATGTCTCTACTGACACATAGAAGATGTCTCTGCAGTAATAATGGAGATGATTAGTGGAAAAAAAAAAGAATAATTTGGTTTAATCTACTTTTGTGTTATTGCAAATAGATAGAAAGTTAATTGAAGTTATGTCCCTTTTTGGAAGCTGTGTGATACAATCCACCAGTGAGAGCCAGGCTATGAAGCTCAGTGATATCTGCCTGACTGAAAGAGCCTTCAAGACTGAGATTAATATAAAACAAAAGCAGGTGTTTTAAAATTGCATTAAGATGGTTAAATGTGTCTCTTAATTCTGTTGTTTAACACAATGACAGGTGGTGGTCTCATCTCACTTTCCTGCTTTCCAGGCTCAGGAAATGGCTGAAGCCTTATTATGAGCCAAGAGAAGAGGAGGCCCTGGGGCAAACCTGAAGGAATGAAAAATCCTGGTTTCTCTGTCAGAGTGGCTGCAGCAAAGAGAAGAGTCTCCTTCATTCATTTGGTCCAAAACTGAATCTTAATTCTTGAGCTAAATTTCTGGGTAGCGGTGTGGGGCTCTACTGAAGCAGTGCTGAGTGGAGGGGAGAAAGGGGAGAAAGATGGAGAAATCTCTCTTCCTAATGGAGAGTTTCCACTAAAGCAGTCTTGTTTTGGGAAATGAACTGAAAGGAGTTACATACTGTCTTGTTACCTTCTCACATACACATACACAAAATCTGTGGCTGCAAGTCTGGGCATTGGACAGAAAACAAGATGTAAAGAACTGGTTTGACTCTGCAGGAAAATGGATCAATGGTAACTGCAAAAGCCAAACCCATGCTGTGAAAAAGCACACGCACTTTTACAAAGATATAATTACCATTGTGTCCTCTGTCATTTTTGAGCATGTCTTGTCATAGAGGGCACCACTGATATCTGAGGCCAACAATAGCATGATGTATTTGTTATTGCATGGGGTAAGTGCCAGGGGAACAGGCAGCTGAACTTCAACAAGAGAAATTTGATTTCTAATTTGATTTGATTTACTAATAAAACACTATTCCTAAAGCTGAAGCATATTCATTTGTTTCTGCAATAAGGTTCATGATGAAGCTATTAGGTTTACTATAATGTAACATTTTACCTATAAATGGCATCATAAACCTGGTATTATATATAAAATTCTTAAGAAAATGCTATGGTTTTAAACTTTTGAAGTAATTTACAGTTCAGCTGTAAGATTATTACATGCATTATATTAATATATTCCAAATGTAATTTTAAAAGTAATCCTCTTCCTAGTTTGATCTACAGTATATAGGAAAAACCCAGAAAATACGAGGAAAAATGACTGACAAAAAATCAGGACTAAAAATAATTCAATTTATTATTTTTATGGAACACTGTCCTGGGTTGCAAGAAAATAATTTATTTTCTGTAGTCTCCAATTTGTCTTCAGATATCTTAAGCCTTTGATAGGTTGCTAACATAGGACATGATATCTAATTTCATTCAAGTTGGGCTGCTATTTATGGAACACCTGTATACATTTCCTTGTAACAGAAAATACTAAGCTCTGTTGAGCCATGCCACTCTAGCATTCATTTGGTAGACTCTCAAAAAACATCTTACTAGGCTGCACATTCTGATCAGCTTTTTGTGAGCACCTTTGCCTGCACAGAAGGAGCCCAAGGGAGTACCCTGCCTAGGTGGTTTGTCAAAAATGGGAAACCTAGCCAAGGCTTACTGAAAAGCTGAGTTATACTGCTACTGTGGGCCACCTTTTCAGATAGTCAGTCCTTGAAATTTTAATGCCACTCATCTCCCACACTATTATTTACTTTCTTGATAAACTACAAAGCATGCTGGCAAAGAATTATTCTCATGTTGCATTTCTCTCTCCTACAGACAATGGAAAAATACTTAGAGATAAATTGCCAGAGCATAAGTGTCATTTCTCAGAATTTCACAGGCTGTAGTCTTTGATGCTAACACAGTTAATGTACAATAAGCTTTTTAATATAAATATTAAATGTATATGAAATCACTAAAGAAAATGCAAATACCTCAGAAGCTCAGCAATAGATTGTGCCTCTCAGCTGGCCATTTTACAGTAAGGATTTCCTTATATTTTTTCCCTCCTGAAAGAGTAATTGAGAAATTGTCCCAGAAAAAACAAGTGAGTGGTGTGATTGTCACATTTGAGGAAAGGTTGCCATCAAAAGGGATCTTGACAGAGTTGGGGGTTCCCAGCATAAGTCATGGACCTGTTAGAGCAGGTCCAGAAGAGTGCCACAAAAAAGAGTGTCACTGGAGCACCTCTCTTACAAATTAAAACCGAGAGAGTTGGGGTTATTCATCCTGGAGAAGAGCTGGGTGGGGGAAAACCTTATTGCAGATTTGCTATACTTAAAGGAGAATTATAAGAAAGATGGAGAGAGAGTTTTTACCAAAGCCTGTAAACAGGCAGTGACAGGACAAGGGATAATGCTTTTAAACAAAAAGAGAGTAGATTTGGATTGGCCATGAAGAAGACTTTTTTTAAGGTGAGGGTGTTCAAACACTGGAACAGGTTGGCCAGCGAAGTTGTGGATGACCCATTCCTGGAAGTTTTTAAGGTCAGGTTGGATGGAGGTTTCAGCAACTCAATCTAGTGAAAGGTGTCCCTGCCCATAGGAGAAGGGTTGGGCTAGATGCTCTTTGAAAGTCTGTTCCAAGCCAAACTCCTCTGTGACTCTATTAAACCTCACTTTTCTGAAGAGAATATTGTACAAATATTTGTAAAAGAATTCCTTGCTATGGCCTCTGTAAAGGTATCATGGAGTCTGCACAGAAATCAGAGATAATTAGCACTTCATTTTTTCAAATTCTCATGTTCCCTACTTAACTTTCTGATGAGTGTTCCTTTTTGTCTCTTCTTTCCAAAACATGTTAGTTTACAGATGCTATGGATGAGTACTGATCCTGGAGTGATTCAGCACAAACTTCAGGGTTCCACTCACATAGTTCACAGGACCATACAGACATAAAATTGGGGCTGGGTGAATTTTTTGAGTCAGGTAGTGAGACATTGAGGGGGTTGAATTTTAATGTCATTTGGGACTTGCTGAATACTTCACCATTTCATTCCACACCTCAGCTTCTTGCAACTTAGCTTTTTTAACATAAAGTTGTACAGCTCTCTCTATGGATATTAACCATAAAATGTGGATAATATTTTGAGGACATTAAATGAAGTCACTGAAATATATTTTCAAGCTTTTCTTTTTTATTATATACAACTATTATGTTAAAAAGCATTAAGATTGCAAAGACAAGCACTTTAAAGTAATATTCACCATGTATTTTCTTCCCTTGTGAGATCTTTTGAGTAGACACTTTTTAGTATCTATCCATCAAAAATCAAGCTCATTTTGGTGGTGTTCAAATAAATAATACTAATAATAGATGCTGTAGTGAAGCAATACCATCACAACATTTTGGATTTAATGCGGATGACATAAGTAGTTAATTTTCATTTTACAATTTGAATGCACATTTTGCAGACTGTGGCTCTCTCTCTTCTTCCTACATTATACAATAAATATTTTATCCCACAGACCTGATTGTCAAACCTGGAATGTTTTCCAGGTTATTCAGTTGATTCCCATTTCATTATATCCTAGAGCAGAATTCTTCACTACTGTTGCTCACGGATCATAAAAGAACCAGAGCACAGTGGGCAATGCCCCATTAATGGAACCTTTACACAAATGCTAAACCCCCACCATCCATCACCACTGCACCCTACCCACACTTACATTCAGCTCTTTGGAGGAATATATCTGGATGTGAACCAGCTGGACTATGAAGAAATTATTAGGTTCTTTTTTTTTTCACTATGGTCAAATTGCTTTCAAGTGATTTAAAAAATAAATAAATT